>JANZXR010084331.1:0-10808 GCA_027575705.1 Erythroxylum echinodendron
GGTACTTTTGCCGACTGTATGATGCAAAATTTACATACGGGTATGTCACCGGTCGGTAAAGTTAGCGACGGACCATAATAGACGGTCGGTAACTTTTTCGTTGATTTTAGCGATGGATAACCTATTCGGTCGGTAATTTTACCGACGATATGGACAAGGTTCATCGGTGAATTTAGCTACGGTCGAATCACCAACGTTTTCTGCCGACGGTTTATTCCGTCAGTAATTTAGTTTACCGACTGTATATTTGTTTTTTCCGTCGGTAATTTCCGTCTGCAATTCACTATTTTCTTGTAGTGGATAGAACATAGAGGAAAGGATGAGTAGAGAGTAGAATTATCGTCAGTGATGACGTCAGAACACAGAGGACACGTCATCATATAGACGATAGAACATAGAGGGAAGGATGAATAGAATGAAGAAGTATCGTCTGCGATGACGTCAGAATGTAGAGGACACATCATCACATAGACGATAGAACATAGAGGATAAACCATAGACGATAAAAGGGAAAACGTAGAAGAGAACAAAATCAACCACAGACGATAGATCACAGAGGATAGTTCATAGGTCAAGGACTATAAGAAGGAGTTAAGAAGTAATATGAGTCGAAGCGTATCGTCTGTGTTACTGTTCACAGACTATCGTCTATGTTACTGTTCACAACGTATCGTCTGTGTTACTATTCACAGAGTATCATTTGTGATACTATTCACAGACTTCATCTGTGTTACTGTTCATAGAGAATCGTCTGTGTTACTGTTCACAGACTTCGTCTGTGCCACTGTTCACACTATCGTCTAAGTTACTGTTCATAGTTATCTTCTGTCCCATTGTTGACCCACAGAAGATAGAATTGACCTTGGTAATCTTCATAGAAGTTGTAGATCTTGAAATCCTCTTTCCAACTATATAAAGAATACCTTGATCCAATCCCTTTAGAGAAAGTTATGGCAATTATAAAACATCATCTGTGTTTCCAAAACTCCTTCTGGGTCACTGTTTTACCACATGTCTTCTGTCCCATTTTCGACCCTGAAGAAGATAAAGTTGGTCTTAAAGGACTTCATGAAAGTTGTAGATTTTGGAGTGCTATTTAAATCTATCTAAAGAAATCCTAGGTTGGACACCTATAGTAAAAGTTATACTAATAGCCCCGAAGCAGGTATATGTGTAAGTTGTTGAGAAGATGACCCGATGATGATAAGTCTGATGATTTTAGCATGAAAGGGTTAGAGTCCGGAAGCGAGGTCTAACAGATGTGGTATTAGAACATGCATGAAAGGGGTTAGACTCCGGAAGCGAGGTCTAACAGATGTTGGTATCAGAGCAAGTAGGAGTTAGACTCCGATAACGGGGTCCAACAACTAATGTTTAAGTGTGGGGATGTTGATAAGTGTAAATTGCATCGTGTTTTAGGGCATAGTTTGATATATGTTTAGCTGATAATTCAATCATTTAGTATGTGTTTAGGTTAGAATTATGTTAGTTTGTTAATTATCTATATTTTAGTGCTTTAAGGGTTAGTATAAAATTTTGAGCTTAAATATTATATTTTTGAGGTACCTTGAGATGTTTCCTAGTGTTTCAGGGTCATCATCAAAGAACGAAGGACTTTTGGAGACATTCAAGTTGAAACAACGGCCCGCGATTATGGCTTATCAGGCTACAATTGTGAAAGAAGCTCCAGGTTTGGCCGCTTAAGGAACGACCTATGATTGTGGCCTGCATCTTAGCCTTCTATCACAATCGTGGCCTGTGTCAGGCATATGCCCAGACACTCACGAACTTTAGGTTTCAAGGGATTTTTTAAACCTTTCGGCCTAAAAATCCTAAGGTTACCCAAAACACAAAAAGTATAAAAAGAAAATAAAGAGGTAGAGCAAAGGGAGCTTTTCCAACAGCCACTGTTGAAAACCTAAAGGGAGAATACTGAGAGAGAAAAAGAATATGAAGGAATAGGTAGAACAGCAAAACAAAGCTGACTCGACGTGCTTCCTAGATCAGGAGGTTTTCTGACATTGCTACCTTCCATTGTCTATTTTAAGTTGCATTTCCTTTTCGTTTCGGTTTTATTTATCTATAGAATTGAGATGGAAGTATGATGATAGGATTTGGAATATTGATGATGTTCTAAACTCTCCTTTGGGATTTTATTTTGATTTATTGTTATCCATGTTGACGTTGTGTTATTAAATTGGGTATAGTGATTTGTTGCTTTTCTTACATAATTCAGTAATAAACTGAGAGGGTAAATTGAATAAAAAATGATTGAATCGGATTAATGAGAGTTAGGTGATTCAATAGAGTCCGCAACAAATCAGATCAGTAATTGTGCAGAGAGCGATCTCATATAAGACCCGATAGTTTATTAGAGTACTTTAGATATAATTAGGATTGTGAGTCTTTTTGTTAATTGAGAGATTACAAATTCATAATCCAATTAGGGTTTATAAGTTAGGGTTAATGGTTATAACTTAAGAGAGACTAATCAACCTTGGGATCATCTAAAATGGATGCCCATTAACACATAATCGACTAGGTTAGTAGTAATGATAGGTAAAATCCCCTTTCTTATAACTTGGATAATTTCTCCATTGATTTTCGTTGTGTTTCTGCATTCCTCAAATTTCATTTCTTTTGTGTTAATTTATAAATTACGACTCTTGCCAATCAATCTCTCAAATTTACTTTTCTTATGAAACATTATTTTTGTTAATTCAATCTTCAATAAGAATTTCGAATATACAAGAATACTTATAGAAATTCTGTGCTTAAGTGCTTATGCTGTGAAAAATATTTTGAGAGAAAAGAAAGAAAGAAAGAGAGCAAATACATCTATAATGTGAGTGTGAAAGCTCAAACAATATCTTTTCGAGAGAAAGGAAGGATAGAGCCTAAAGAGGCTAAGGGAGCAGATAAAGAATATTTTGTGGAAGACACTCGAAGAGGCTTTGCAAGTGTAGAAATAATACTTGTAACGTTGAAGGAGATAGTGACATCTCAGACGAACTCTGAGGACTGAACATAGCCCAAAGTTAAGGGTGAACTAGTATAAATTGCGGTGTCATATTCTCTAACTCTTACCTTTTTTAATTTTCTTATTGTTAGAAGAATAGATACTAATTTTCACTATTGCATTACTCATCAAAATTAAGTGCATTGTTTAAATAAGTAGTCGTCTGAATTTGTCAAGAAAATCAAGAATATTTTCAAGACTCATATCTTAGACGATTTAACACAATTCAACCCCCCTTCTTGTGTATTTTACATATTATACGTGATTTCTATATTAAAAAGTGATTTACTTCAGTTGGTATCAGAGTAAGGTTTCTAAGAAACACTCTTACAAAGTGAGGATAAAGATCTATGGTTGAATCACATGTTTTTATAGCAAAAGGTGCCTTGGTCTCAAGACCCCCTGTATTCAATGGTGAAGATTATCATTATTGGAAGGATAGGATGCAGCTCTTCATAGAATCCACACATATTAATCTTTGGGATATCATTAAAAATGCTCCATGTATCCCAACAGACAATAAAGGGAAAAGCATCTCTCGTGACAATGGTCGGTTGATCAGAAAGCTCACTTTCAATTAAACTCAAAGGCTAAGTTCTTTTTAAGTTTTGCTGTAAGTAGAAGTGAATACGATAAGGTTCATGGATGCGAATTTGCAAAGGAAATGTGGGACACATTAGCCATTGCACATGAAGGCACAAACCAGGTAAAAGAATCTAAGATTGGTATTCTTGTTCATCAGTATGAGATGTTCAAGATGAAAGACGATGAGTCTATTTATCAGATATTTGGACAATTCTAAACAATTATTAATGGACTTAAAGCTCTGGGGGGAATCTATGACAATCAAGATCATGTCAGAAAGATTCTCAAAATTCTTCCCAAAATATGGAGACCTAAACTAACAACAATACAAGAGGCCAAGGATTTAAGCAAGCTGAAGCTAGATGAATTACTTAGTTTGCTAAAAATATATAAAGTAGAGCTTGATGAAGATAAACCCAGAAGGGATAAATCTGTTGCATTGAATGCTGGTTAGAAGAATCAAAAGATGCAGAAAAATATAAGTAAATATTCAAAAGCATTAAAGATTGAAGAAATCACGAATGATGATACTAATGAATCTGATCAAGATTTAGGTGAAGGTGAAGATGAGCAATCCTTCATTTCAAGAAAGATTAGAAGGATATGGAAAAAGAAATCAAGGGGAGATAAAGAATTCTCTTTCAAAAAGAATAGCAAAGAAGATTCGAAGAATAAGAAAAGTTCTATTGTCTGTTATGAGTGTAATAAACCAGGAAATTACAAGTCTGAATGTCCATTGATCAAAAGAAAGAAACGAAAAGTCAAGAAAACAAAAGGAGCATGATGGCAACATGGGAAGATCTGGATTCGTCTTAATCTGAATCTGATTCAGAACATCAGAACAAGTAAATATATGCTTGGTAGATGAAGGGGAAAGCGATGATGAGATAATTTCTAACTTTGATGATCTTCAGGATGCCTATTTAGAATTGTTAAAAGATTCACATGTTATCTTGAAATAATATAGGTTATTGAAAAATAAATTTGTTGAAAATTTAAAGAACACAAAACTTTTAGAAGAAGAAAACGTCTGCCTTAAGAAAAAAGTAGACGATATGAAAAAGAAAGTAACTATAGACAGATCTGAGGAAATTAATCAACTAAAGCAAAGGATTAATAATCTTTCAGCGGATTTATAAAAATTTATAGAAAATGCAAAAAGGATGAATGACATGATTGGAAATTATAGACATCCAAATAATAAAAGTGGTTTAGGCTTTAATAATAGAAAAACTATTCATAATAGTAATGTTCTTCAAAATAGGAAGTTTGTTCATAATAGGAATTTTGTTGCTAACAGGAAGAAAAAGAAACAATACTCTTATTATTCAAAGAAAAATTATAATACTAACCCTAAAGGACCTAAGAAAATATGGGTACCTCAAAAGGATATAATATATGTTGTAGATCTCCTTACTTAGAAGAAGCAACTACAACCAATGGTATTTGGGCAGTGAATGCTTGTGACACATGACGGGCAAAAGGTCTATATTCTTAGACCTCCAATATAAGCAAAGAGGATCACTAACTTTTGGAGACAACAAGCAGGGCAAAATAATTGGGATCGGCAAAATTGGTAAAGATTCCCTTTCGTCTATTGATAATGTTCTGCTAGTTAATGGCTTAAAGCATAATCTAATCAGTATAAGTCAATTACGTGATTCTGGATTTGAAGTATCCTTTAATCAAAATTCTTGTATAGTAAAAAAAAGGACAGTTTCATATTCTTTTCTGTCAAGAGACAATATAATATCTATAAAATTAACTTAGACGATTTGAAAAGTCAAAATATTTCATTTTTTATATCAAAAGATCATGAAAAATAATTTGGCACAAAAAGATAGGTCATGTTAGCTTTAAATATATTTCCAAATTAGTTAGACATGATTTTGTAAGAGGTTTACCAAAGATAAGTTTTAACAAAGATTTATTTTGTGAAAGTTGTCAAAAAGGAAAACAAGTTAAAACATCCTTTTCATCTAAGAATATTGTAACTTCGTCTAGACCTCTATAGCTATTACATATAGATTTGTTTGGTCTAACCAGAATAGTAAGTCTTAGTGGAAGGAGGTATGATCTCATAATTGTTGATGACTTTACTAGATTTTGTTGGATATTGTTTTTATCACATAAAGACAAATCTCTTAAATGCTTTAAAGTTTTATCCAATAAGTTACTAAATGAAAAAGGAATTCCTATTACTAGAATTAGGAGTGATCATGGTGGAGAATTTGAAAATAAAAAATTCAAAATGTTTTATGAAGAGAATGTAATTTTCCATAATTTCTCTGCTCCTAAAACTCCTCAACAAAATGGAGTTGTAGAGAGAAAGAACAAGACGATTCAAGAAATGGCAAGGACTATGCTATGAGAAATGAATCTTCCTAAGTATTTCTGGGCAGAAGCTATAAATGTAGCTTGTTATATTCAAAATGGAGTATTTTTACGACCTATTTTAAATAAAACTCCATATGAATTATGGAAGGGAAGAAAGCCAAATATTTCTTACTTTCATGATTTTGGTTACAAATGCACTATCTTGAATATAAAAGAAAATTTGGATAAATTTGATTCTAAGATCAATTCAGGAAGTTTTCTAGGTTATTCAATTAATTCTAAAGCTTATAGAGTTTATAATCTTGTTTTTAGATCCGTTGAAGAATCTATGCATATAAAATTTAATGATGATTCTCATCTAGATAGAAGAGATGATTTATATGATGAAACTCTATCTGCTCCCTTAGTTAATAACCTAGACAATTCACCACCTGACGATCCATCTAAGAAAGTAATAGATAATTCTAAAAATGTTAGCTTAAGAAAAGAATGGAAATATAAATCTTCTCACCCAGAAAACTTGATTATAGGAGAAACATCAGAAGGAGTGAGAACTAGATCTAAGTTTAGAAGAGAGGCCAATGTAGCATTTATTTTCGAATTAGAATCTAAGAAAATTGATGAAGCTCTTTAAGAAGAAGCTTGGATTTTAGCTATGCAAGAGGAGTTAAATCAATTTACAAGGAATAAAGTTTGGTCTCTAATCCCTAAACCATATAATAAATCTATTATAGGAACTAGATGGGTATTCAAAAATAAACTAGAAAAATCAAGAAAAGTAACCCGTAATAAAGTTAAATTAGTAGCTTAAGGCTATAATCAACAAGAAGGAATAAACTATAATGAAACATAAGCTCCTGTAGTTAGACTAGAAGCCATTAGGATCTTGCTTGCATATGTTGTTCATCATGATATAAAACTATTTCAAATGGATGTGAAAAGTGCATTTTTGGATGGTTTTATAAACGAAGAAGTATATGTAAAACAACCCCTAGGTTTTGAAGACATTGATAAACCATATTTTGTGTATAAACTTTATAAAGCTTTGTATGGATTAAAGCAAGCACCTCGTGCATGGTATGATCGTCTGAGTTTGTTTTTGATTAAAAATGACTTTATTAAAGGTCAAGTAGATAAAACATTATTTCAGAAAAATATTAAAAATGATTTTATCGTTGTACAAATATATGTAGATGATATCATTTTTGTTGCAACATCTAAAAAATTATGTTTAAATTTTAAAAATATTATGAAAAGTGAATTTGAAATGAGTATGATGGGTGAATTAAAGTTCTTTCTTGGCTTACAAATTAAACAAACTGAAGAAAAGATTTTTATTCATCAATAAAAGTATATCAAAGAACTTTTAGTCAAATATAAAATGGAAAATGTTAAACCAATGTCAACTCCTATGCATCCTTCAATCGTCTTAATTAAATATAAAGTTTATAAGAAGATTAATCAAACTCTTTTTAGAGGAATTATTGGTTCTTTACTTTACCTAACTATAAATAGGCCTGATATGATGTTTAGTGTTTGTTTGTGTGCAAGATTTCAAGTAGATCCTAGAGAATCTCATTATATTGTTGTTAAAAGAATATTGAGATACTTGGCAGGTTCTACTGATCTTTACTTAATGTATGAGAAAGGTAAAGATTTCAGGTTAATTAGTTACTGTAATGCTGATTATGATGGAGATAGGATTGATAGAAAGAGTACAAGTGGGGGTTGTCACTGTCTTAGTCATAATTTAATTTCTTGGTCAAGAAAGAGGCAAGGTTTAATTGTTTTATTTACCACAGAAGTTTAATACATATCAACTGCAACCTGTTGTTCATAGATATTATGGATAAATTATCAGTTAGCGGATTATTCTATCCAATAAGATCAGATTCCAATCTTTTGTGACAACACAAGTGTTATCAATCTCTTAAAGAATCCAATACAACACTCAAAGGCAAAGCATATAGAAGTCAGACACCATTTTATAAGAGACTATGTAGAGAGAGGGATCATCAATCTACAATTTGTTGAGACGAATCAACAATGGGCATATATCTTCACCAAACCCTTAAGTGAAGACAAATTCAAGGAAATCAGACGAAATCTGAATAAGATGATGTTAAATAACCATTCGTCTAAAACTCCATGATCCAGACGATTCATCCTGAAGAAGCTGAAAAGTCACAATTTTTCAAACTAAATAGTAACGCAAAATAGGTTTCTTTGTTTAGTGTTTATCTTTTACATATTAGAAAATGTCGAAATCTCTTGTATATGGAAGACTCGTCAATTTCACTTCCTTGAAGAATGCTTGGATAAATATCGAACCTGAGATTGAAGCAGTTGGATGGAAGAAATTATTTAACATTCGAGAGTTGGTGGTAGCTGAATGAAATATATGAGTTTTGGAAGAATGTGAAGGTGGTAAACTGTCAGACCATGTTTTCGGAGTCTAACATTCATGCTCCCTCTGATACCATACGATGTCGGACCCCATTTTCGGAGCTCGATGATCACATTCGGATAACATACATTCATCAACTATACTTGTATTCAAAACTCCCCTTTCTAAGCTCAGCTCCGATCTTCGAATAGTTGACTTGCAGCTAAATAGTCAACTTGTACAATGCTCCATTTCAACCCAAATACCTCAAGGAATAGCGTTGGTTAGTCCACCATTTTACACATGTACCTGCTTCGGGGTTATAGGCATAACTTTTTCTATAGGTATTCAATTTAGGGTTTCTTTGGATAGTTTGAAAGAGGACTTCAAGAGCTACAACTTTTATGAAGACCTTAAAGACCACTTGTAACTTCTGAATGATCAAAAATAGGACAAAATATAAACCATAAATAGTAACCTAGATGATACTCGTGAACAATAACACAGAGGAAGTCTGTGAACAGTAACACAGAGAAAGTCTGTGAACACTAACACAGACGAAGTCTGTGAACAGTAACACAGACGATACTCGTAAATAGTAACACAGACGAAGTTTGTAAACAGTAACACAGAGGAAGTCTATGAACAGTAACACAGACAAAGTCTGTGAACAGTAACATAGATGAAATTCTTCAACCAACATAACTTCTTAACTCCTTTTTATTATCCTTGGCCTATGATCTGTGTTCTATCCTCTGTAGTTGACTTTTATCTTCTGTGTTAACCACTTATCGTCTGTGGTCTATCCTCTATATTCTATCCTTTGTAGTTGACTTTTATCTTTTGTGTTAACCACTTATCGTCTGTGGTCTATCCTCTGTGTTCTATCCTCTGAGTGATGACGTGTCCTCTGTGTCCTGACATTATCACAAATGATACTTCCCCTCTCTATTCCTCCTTGCCTCCGTGTTCTGACGTCAGCACAGACAATACTTCTCCTTTCTATTTCTCCTTGCCTCTGTATTCTGATGTCAGCACAGACGATATTTCTCATCTGTATTCCTCCTTGCCTCTGTGTTGTAACGTCAGCACAGATGATACTTTTACTCTTTATTCATCATTTCCTCTGTATTCTGACGTCAGCACAGACGATACTTCTCCTTCTAAATTTCCTATGCCTCTGTGTAGTGCATCAGCGCAGACGATACTTCTACTCTTTATTTATCCTTTCCTCTGTATTTTTCTTTTACATCTACCTTATTTAATGCAACCATCAAACCTCTCAACCACTCTCATTCATTCAAATCTCAGGTCAGAAATACCCAAACGTAAACCTCAACCGCTTCTCAAAACCTCAAAATCATTTGATCAACACATGCAACGTAAAACTTAACAGAAATCATAATCATGTGCAGTTCATATATATATATATATATATATATATACATATTTTTCATTCATCCTCAAACGAATATTTGTTTTACAAGGCTTTAATAACCTTATAAGTCATAATACATCAGTACACTTAAACTAATAAACCTTGAAACGTGTCCAAATCCTTAAGTTCTCAAAAATGTAACTTAAGAATTCAAAAGAAAAATTGCAAACTTGGGTGCCGCCCTATCTCTTGACTTACTCACTTTCTTGTTCTTCACCTGAATGGGATAGAATTTGGAGGGGGGGTGAGCTTAAATCTCGTGGGTAACAGATATATAATTTAGAAACAAGCAGAAACCTTTTTGCACAAACAAATCTTGTTCAGTTACAAATCATGCATGCATTCATCTTGTCAAACAAATCATGAGCACATCAGAAAGGTTTGGGTGGATCCAAAACAGAACATATTATACATTTCCCTTAAGGGTCCTGTGTAGCCGTAAACAAAACGTACTATCGCAATTCCAATTTATTGTCTTGCGTAGCCGTGAACTTATGGGAGTCCATGAAGGAGCTCCATGTCACTAGCGGGCAGGTGGGAGAAGCCTTTAGATAAGTGCACTTGACTTAATTTAGGGGACCACCATAAACACACATAACACATATATTTCATGATCTTGAATACTTATGCCTAAAATGGCAATTCTTAGAAACTTGCTTTTCATATTCGAAAACATGATTTCATAATTTGCAACTTTTTGAAGAAAACATTTTTGTTTTTAAAACATGCAGCAACACATAACACTTTTTGCTACTCCAAACAAGAACAAACAAATGAACATTTTTAAAGTAATCGAAATCATTGAAAGAAAAACACTTATGGCTTATTGCTTCATCATAAAACTGTAACCCACTTTAAAAATCCTTGCTTGCTTAGGTATTGGACTTATGGATGTCTTTCCTCTTAATTCTTTCACCTCTCTTGAACTCCTCCTTGATTTCCTTCATAAAGACACAGCTCCCATTTAACAGAAATTCGGATTTGACTAACCCATAATGCACATTCACTAAAATGGATTCTAGAATACTTAACCCATATATTTC
>JANZXR010084342.1:0-10807 GCA_027575705.1 Erythroxylum echinodendron
CAATGAAAGTTTTCAATGACAAGTAAAATGATTTTCAAAAGTTTTTGCTTATCTTTTATTATAAACTGTTACCCACGGGCTATCAAGCTCACCCTTCTTGTCCCCACCTTTAGGTGATGAGTAAGAGATGAAGTGAAAGAGAGTCAAGGCATCATTCTAAGCTTGCTTGGGTTGTAATTTGAAATAAGTTTTGGAAGACACAAGGCTTTAGTCGTTTTTTAAGACTTCGTAGTCCATGTAACCTTTGTGTAATGAGATTTCGGATTTTGTTGTAATGTGGCTTGAAAGGTTACATATTGTTATATTGTAAGCTAGATTTTGTACTAATGAGGATTTTAGATTCATTTTAAGTATTTTTAGATTAAGTATCTCATGTATCTTGGGATTATGAGATATGGATGTATTGTGGTTTGAAATGCCTTTATGGCTTTGTAACAACTCTTATATTTGATGGTAATGACTTATGATTTATGTATGGATGAATTTGAGTGGACAATTATGAGTTATGTATGGATAGTTGAACTCCGGAAACAGAGCGCAACAATAATGCACTTAGGCTTGAATTAAGCTTGAAATGAACTTAATTTGATGATGGATTAAGTGATTAAATGAGTAATATATTTAGGGTGATAATATAACTTAGGAATGGATTATTATACATCAAGTATTTAAATATGGAAATTTAGAGATGTTATGGGAATGAAAGTGATCTTATGAATGCTATGAGATTCAAAGGAGATGAATGATGTGTATTAAGTAAAGATGAATGAGAAATTGGATATTATGTGATCTTATAATGCTAGAATAACCTTAGTAAATGATTGAGTGATGAACTTAGAATAATCTTGTATAATTGAGGTGTAAACCTAAGTTCAAATTAGACATATATGAGTTTTGAAGTATGAATGATCATGAGAAGTGAATTAAGGAAATATACCAGGAATAGTCAAATTGAGCATGTATTATACATAACACATATACATATGTATATGATTGAGAATTAATATGATTGTGCAAATTAGCAGTGTAAATGTGTATATGTTGCAAGATATAGAAGAGCAAATAGAGCGACAATATCCAGACATTACTGGGACATCAAGGCAATAGCTATCTGGAGCATACTGTGAGTAACCTAGATATTCTTACTAAGATTTGTCTATCTTTGCTTAAATTTCACTTATTGAATTATTATTAATGTGAATGTGTTAATTCCAGACATTAATAGTATGAGGCGTTTGATATATGAAAATTTCATTGGAAGTGCTCATTGTATGTGAATTTGACAGAAATAAGTGTACTCAATATAATTGTTGAATGTCAGACTTAGGTTCGATGGAAATGTGAAAGTGAATGTACAAAATGAATAAATGTGACTGATTAAATATATGAGATTCATGTCATACATGATAGGCATGATTAGATAAAGGCAGTTGTGACCAAAGTAGCCAATGAAAAAGATCTTAAAGATTAGAATGTGGTAAGAGCCTCAGGTTCACTATGTAAAATGAGTCCGGTACCTCCAACAGATACGAGATAGTTATCAATGAGCCCAGTATCCACAACAGATACAGGACAGTTAAAAAGGCACTCGATCGTAACAACGTAATGATTAAATGTTAGTCACATGTGCATTGTCTATACATTTGATATGTATACTTTAAATGATTGAAATGAATTGTTTGAATTGCTCTGAATGAGAAATGTGAATTAAGTGAATATAAATTTTATTTGATTCATCATGATGATTAGTGAAGTGATGTGTATTATGTGATTATATGAATTGTCTATAAACTAATGTTTTGTATGATGTGAGTGAGCACATCAATGATACCTTGCTCACTGAGTCGCAAACTCATCAAAATTGCAACGTGACTTTTCAGGTACAAGAGAGGAGATGTAACTTCTAAAACTAGTTAGAAGAAGTAGAGTACTACTTTTGGACTCGAGAAATGACTCAAAGGTATATCAGCTGAGACTGAAGAGTTAGTTAGATAAAGTTTTTGTAAAAATTACTCTTTCATATAGAATGTGTAAAAGAGCAGTAGGCTCTTATCGTTTTGATGTTGTATATATATATGGATTGTGTAGTGTAATGCTACAATGTACATTATGCTTTATGAAATGAAATGATGAATTGAGTTTGAGATATCGTGTTATTCGCGTTTTAAATTATGATGTCATGATATAAGTGAATGTGACTACTCTAACACACTGTTTTCACCAGGCATGTGCTCGAACGTCTGATGGACATACAGGCATGTGTAGGATGGGAGTGGAGTGTTGGGCCTTAATTTTTTTTATTTTAGTAAACATTATTTGAATGAATTTTGGTATTGTTAGATAAATTATTTTTGATTGAGGTTAACTATTATGTCAAGTTTAGGAGGATTTAATTCATGAATTGATGGAATTAAGTGTGAAGGTTGTAAGGTGCATAAGGGCATTTTTGGAAGATGAATTAAGGTTAAAAGAACCTAAGCTTATAAGAAAGGGTAAAGTGGACTTTAGTATTCATTAAGGGTAAAAAGGAGAAAGTAAAATGCTGTCTTGGGATGTGGAAGACCAAAAAGGTGATTGGAGTGAAAAAGAAGAGGACGAATCTTGAAAGAGAGAGAGAAAGGAGAGAGTTTTGGTGGTTGAGAGGAAAGAAAGAAAGCTAAGCTAGGGTTTGATTTTCCTTAGTCTTGAAGAGTGATTTTGAGGTTACTCATTAAGAGAAAAAGAAAGAGGAAAGGAAGAGCTTTCTTTAGAGCCAAGGACCTCATTAGTTGGTGAAGATCTAAGGTAAGTTGATTTCTAGATCTATTGGAGTTTTGAAGGGCTTTTGGTTCAAAGAGCTTGGGAATATATGGGTTTAAGCATTCTAGTATAAGTTCAGTACTTTTGGTTTTATAGGTTCTCAAATATGATTCTTATTGAATGAGGACTTGGTTTGTTGTAGGAAACCAAACCAGTCCAATCCAAGGCGAAGAGGAAAGACAACAGTGAACTTTCATTGTCAAGCATTTTGGTGGGTGATGTATTTATAGTTATCGTGTAATTGAGCAAATTCTTGCCCATATATGTGTGTATGCATGTTTAATTTACTGACATGTGTGATGATTGAAAATAAATTTTGACTCTATTATGCCATTGAAATGAGTTATGGCATTTTGTTTGAATGAAAAGATAAACAAGCATCAAAGTCTAAGCATACGATTAAATGAATATGTGCTTTGATTGGGTGAGAGTGGAACCATTCTATTCGTCACGTGCACGTTGACAAGAGCCTTCTCCCGGCTGCCTGCTTATGGCATATGAGCTCCGAAAAAGGACTCATTCTGTTCATGGGGTAAACTTCGGTTTCTCCATTCTATCCATGGAACCCTCGAGCCATTTGTTTGTGCATTGCATCTGTAAATTGTCAAGTATGATGCACTTGGATGTTTTGTGTTCTGCATTATTCTGTTTACTTGAAAATAACTGAATAGTTTAGTATCTTTACATATATATATGCTTGAATTTGTACTAATTACTGATGGCTATAAGTATATTAGCCCCTGAGTTGTGTAGCTCAACCCCCTTCCCTTCCCTCCTCAGGTGTAAACTAAGACAATAGTGATCCCTGTAAGGCATCGAAAACTCCACATTAATTAAAGACGTTTGGACTAAGTCAGTTCTGTAATAGCTCATTTGGCATATCAGCATAGAGCATCTTTTGTATTTTGGTTTAAGTTGATGTGTAATCTGCTTTGTGATAACTCTGACTGTGTTTTAAAATGGAAACAGCGAAAATGAATTCTTTGGTATGATTCTGTTATTTTAAAGATTGGGATAATGAAATATGTATGTGCATGTTTTGCTTAATGAATTTGCCAACTGTTGTTAGTTATAGAATAGCATGTCAGAATTGGAAGGATTGCATGTGAAAAACATAAACGAAAGGAATCGTCTGTGATGACATCACAACACAGAGGCAAGGAAAAATATAGAGGAAGAGTATCGTCTGTTCTGACGTCAAAACACAGAAGCAAGGAGGAATAGAAAGGAGAAGTATCGTCTGTGCTGACGACAGAAAACAGAGGCAAAGAGGAATAAAGAGGAGAAGTATCTTCTATGCTGACATCAAAACACAGAGGCAAGGAGGAATAGAAAGGAGAAGTATCATCTGTGCTGACGTCAGAACACAGAGGCAAGGAGAAATGGAAAGGAGAAGTATCGTCTGTGATGATGTCAGAACACAGAGGACACGTCATCACACAGAGGATAGACCACAGACGATAAGTGGTCAATACAGAAGATAAAAGTCAACTACAGAGGATAGAACACAGAGGATAGACCACAGATGATAAGTGGTCAACACAGAAGATAAAAGTCAACTACAGAGGATAGAACACAGATCATAGGCCAAGGATATCAAGAAGGAGTTAAGAAGTTATATTGGTTGAAGAATTTCGTCTGTGTTACTGTACACGAGTATCGTCTGTGTTACTGATCACAGACTTCCTTTGTGTTACTGTTCACAGATTTCCTCTGTGTTACTGTACATGAGTATCGTCTATCTTACTGTTCACAGACTTCCTCTGTGTTACTGTTCACGAGTATCGTCCTTGTTACTATTCACAGACTTCCTCTGTATTACTGTTCACGAATATCGTAGGGGTTACTGTTTATAGTTATTTTTGTCCTATTTTTGACCATCCAGATGTTAAAATTGGCCTTTGAGGTCTTCATGAAAGTTGTAGCTCTTGAAGTTCTCTATCAAACTATCTAAAGAAATCTTAAATTGGATGCCTATAGGAAAAGTTATCCCTATAGCCCCAAAGAATGTACATATGTAAAGTGTGGACTCGCCAACGTTGTTCCTTGAGGTATTCAGGTTGAGTTGGATAAATGGACTAGTTAACTATCATCATATTAGTCGACTATTCAAAGAGCGGAGCCGAGCTTAGAAAGGGGAGTTTTGAATGCATGTATAGTTGATAAATGTGTGTTATCTGAATGCGATTGCCGGGCTCCAGAAACGAGGTCCGACATCTTTTGGTATCAGAGCTTAGGTTTGTTTCCTAGGCTTAGAATGCATAATAGTACGACTTGTGTGCTGTGTGATTATTTGTTGCATTATAAGTCAATTTGATTGCATTAAGTGAGATGCATACCATGCATACATATAGGAAATAAGATTGAAATGTAGCTTATCCATAGTGCTTATTTTTTTAGGAGTAAGATGCCACCTCGTAGAAGAACGCGAGGAATTCTGCAAGGATCAGTTGCACCTAATTCTCCACTAAGAGAGGAGAGTACCAATGAGTCTGTAGCCCCAGGAAATGTTGAGGCTTTTGTAGGGCACAGTAATGAGTCCTCTCAGTCCCCAACCCAGGAGTCGCTTGTTCTAAAGGAACAAGTGCCTCCATTAGATCCAAGGTTGTTCCAAGCCTTTGCTTAGGCATTTGTCCAGGCCATGGGATAGATGCCACAACCTTCTGCTTCGGCCCCAATTAAGAAGGGGAAACAGTTTGACAAGTTGAGGAAGTGTGGAGCAGTGGATTTCTATGTGACCAAGGATCCAGAAGAAGCGGAGACTTGGTTGAGAAAGACCGAGAGGATATTAGATCAGATGGATTGTAAGGATGATCAGAAGGTTGAGTATGCTACTAGTTTACTTCAGGAGGATGCTCTACATTGGTAGGAGAGTGTGCCAGGGAGCCAGATGAAACCGTCGATGTTGGCATGGAAAGACTTCTTGGCTACTTATAAGAAGAAGCACCTATCTGAGGTGTATATTTAGCAGAAGTAGAGGAAATTTCTGAGTCTCACCCAGAGGGAGATGACTGTAAGTGAGTATGAGCATCGGTTAACACAGTTATCCCGATATGCAGCAGAGATTATGCTGAGTGAGACAGCTAAGTGTCGTCATTTTGAATCAGGGTTGCACCTAGCCATCAGAGAAAAAGTAGTGGTGCAGAACTTCTGTGACTTCCAGCAGCTGGTTGAAGCTGCACTAAAAGTTGAAAATATTTAGAATATAAAGAGTGTTGTGAACAAAAAGAGAAAGGGAAGAGAGCAGATCAAGAGGGAAGGTGGTACTTCTATGCCCGAGAGGAGTGCCAGGAACTTTTCTATGCATTCTAAGGAGAGGAGCAGTTGTGCAAGTAGGTCCAGAAAAATGAGGACTGTCTCTCATCAAGCCTCAACGGCTGGAGGCAGTAAAAGAGGAGAAGGGGACAAGTCATTCGTCCCTAAGTGTGATCATTGTGGTAAATTCCATAGAGGAGAGTATTACAGATTGATTGGGGCTTGCTTCAAATGTGGAGAGGATAGACACATGGCCAGAGAGTGTCCTCAGCATACAAGGCATGAGAAGAGTCAGATATAAGGTTCAAAGAGAACCGAGACTGTGGGACACCAGACTACAACTAAAGTGGGCAGTTCTGGTGCAACAAAAAGGGTGAATCTTCTAGGGAGATTCAAGGGGCAAGTACCAGCTAGGGTAGTTGCAATGACACGGGGGGATGCAGAGATCGCTCCAGAAGTTGTGACTGGTATGATTAAATTGTTTGATGATGATATTATTGTTTTGATTTATCCGGGTTCTACCATTCATTTGTGTCATCAAGTAAAACTATGTGCAGTAGAGAAATGAGCCTATTGGATACTCCTTTGATGGTGAGTACTCCAATTGGCCAATGTGTTATTATTAGTCAAATATACCGAGACTTTGATATATATATTGAAGGGGAACAGTTAGTAGTGAATCTAATGCTACTGAGGATGGGAGGATTAGATGTGATTTTGGGTATGGACACCTTAAAGAAGTACAATGCCCATCTGGATTGTAAACAGAAGGTAGTGGAGTTAGAATTAGACAATGGTAAAAAGGTGGTGTTTGTGGGAGACAGAAAAGCAAACCCACCTAGAATTGTTTCGACTTTGACAGCAGAGAAGATGATAAGGAAAGGACGTGAAGCATATTTAGCCTATGTGGTAGACACAAGGGCTGATAAAAAGAAGTTAGAGGAAATACCTGTGGTTAGGGAATTTTCGGATATCTTTCCTGAGGAATTACCAGGATTACCACCACCTAGGAAAATTGAGTTTCCCATTGAGCTTCGTCCGGGCATAAAACCAATATCGATTCCTCCTTACAGAATGGCTCCAGCGAAATTGAAGGAGTTGTTAGAGAAAGGTTATGCTAGGCCGAGCTCTTCGCCTTGGGGAGCTCTGGTTCTGTTTGTAAAGAAGAAAGATGGATCGTTGAGGATGTGTGTGGATTATAGGAAGCTCAATCATGTCACCATAAAGAACAGATATCCGCTTCCTCGCATAGATGATTTGTTTGATCAATTACAAGGGGCAAAAGTTTTCTCCAAGATAGATTTGAGATCAGGTTATCACCAGTTGAGGATAAAGGAGATTGATGTGCCAAAGACTGCTTTCAGGACACGGTATGGGCATTTTGAATTTTTAGTTATGCCCTTTGGATTGACGAATGCACCTGCGGCTTTTATGGACTTAATGAATAGAGTCTTTAGGTTATTCTTGGACCAATTTATCATTGTCTTTATTGATGATATATTGGTTTATTCCAAGAGCAATAAGGAGCATGAGGAACATTTGAGGATTGCATTGGAGACATTGAGGAAGAATGAGTTATATGCTAAATTCGATAAATGTGAATTTTGGTTAAGAGAAGTAGCATTCCTTAGACATATAATTTTAGAGCAGGGAGTGCACGTGGATTCGAGAAAGATAGAAGCGGTTGTGAAATGGGAAGCACCTAAGCATGTAGCAGAAGTGAGGAGTTTCTTAGGCTTAGCTGGGTATTACAGAAGGTTTGTGGAGGGCTTTCCATGATAGCTACTCCACTTTCTAAATTGACAAGAAAAAATCAGAAATTTGTGTGGACGGATGAATGCCAGAAGGGTTTTGAGGAGCTTAAGTATAGATTGACAAGTGAACCAATTTTGACTTTGCCTTCAAGTAATGATAGGTATATAGTGTATAGTGATGCCTCAAGGAAGGGATTGGGCTGTGTATTGATGTAAGAAGATAAGGTGATTACCTATGCTTCTAGACAATTAAAGCCCTATGAGATGAATTATCCTACACATGACTTAGAGTTGGATGCCATAATTTTTGCATTGAAGATATTGAGACATTATTTATATGAAGTTACTACTAAGATATTTACAGATCATAAGAGCCTCAAGTATTTGATGAGTCAAAAGGAGTTGAACTTGATACAAAGAAGATGGTTGGAGTTATTGAAAGATTATGACTTGATGATAGACTACCATCCAGGAAAGGCTAATGTAATAGCAGATGCATTAAGCAGAAAATCGACTATAGCACATATGGAGACCGTGTACCTTCCTTTGTTGGAGGAATTAGCCAAACTCAAGGTGACATTGAGGCAAGTTGAGCCTGATTGTGTATTGGCTAATTTTAGAGTGAGGTCAATATTGAATGAGAAGATTAGGGAATTGCGGGAACAGGATGAGTACTTGAGCAAGCTCAGAGAAGAGATTAAAAATGGTAAACCTTATGAAATAGAGGTAAGGGGAAATGGATTGATGGTGGTAGGGAACGGATTATGTATTCCTAATAGGCAAGAATTGAAAGATGAAATTCTTGATGAGGCACACAATGCTCCCTATACAATGCACCCAGAGAGTACAAGAATGTATAAAGATTTGAAGGAGCATTCTGGTGGAAAGGAATGAAGAAGGATGTTGCTAAGAGATGCTTAGTGTGTCAGCAAGTCAAGGCTGAATACCAGGCACCTTAAGGCAAACTTCAGCCTTTATCTATTCCAGAATGGAAGTGGAAGAAGATTACGATGGATTTCTTGATAGGATTACCAAGAACTGGTAGGAAGCATGATGCAATATGGGTGATTGTGTATAGGTTGACCAAGTCAGCACATTTCTTGCCAATTAAGAAAACAGAATCCTTGAATGCTTTGTCCAAGAAATATGTGGGATTCCAAGTTTGATAGTTTCAGATAAAGATCTCAAGTTCACATGCAGATTTTAGGAGAGCTTACAGGAGGTTTTGGGAACTAAGTTGTACTTTAGTACAGCCTTCCATCCACAGACTGATGGATAATCGGAGAGGACAATACAGACTCTAGAGGCAATGTTGAGAGCTTATGCTATGGATTTTAAAGACTCATGGGATGATCATCTGCCTTTAATTGAGTTTGCTTACAATAATTCCTATCATTCGGGAATTTAAATGGCACCTTATGAAGCTTTGTATAGTAGGAGGTGTAAAACTCCTATTTGTTGGGATGAGGAAGGTGAAAAGAGACTTGTAGGACCAGAGTTAATACAGGTTACAGTTGATAAGATTAAATTGGTGAAACAGAGGATTAAAGCAGCTCAGGACAGAATGAAGAGCTATGCAGATGCACATAGAAAAGAGATAGAATTTGAAGTTGGAGACAAAGTGCTTATTAGAGCTTCTCCATGAAAAGGGGTCTTGAGATTTGGTAAGAAGCGCAAGCTTAGTCCGAAATATATAGGCTCTTATGAGATCATTGAGAGGATTGGGCCTTTAGCTTATAAATTAGCTTTGCCATCGGAATTGTCAAGGATTCACAATGTCTTTCATGTATCAATGTTGAGAAAGTATCGATCCGACCCTTCGCACATAGTTCAACCTTCAGAGGTTCAATTGAGAGAGGATTTGACCTATGAGGAGCAACCAGTGGAGATTGTGGATTCGAAGGAAAAAGTTTTGAGAAACAAGGTGTTGAAGTTGGTCAAAGTTATGTGGAGGAACCATTCGATAGAGGAGGCAACGTGGGAGCCTTTGGAAGCCATGAAAGAGAAGTATCCACACCTATTCAATGACGCAAGTAATAATTTCGAGGACAAAATTTTTTTAAGAGGAGCAGAAATGTTGTGCCTTGAATTTTTTTTATTTTAATAAACATGATTTGAATGAATTTTGGTATTGTTAGATAAATTATTTTTGATTGAGGTTAACTATTATGTCAAGTTTAGGAGGATTTAATTCTTCAATTGATGGAATTAAGTGTGGAGGTTGTAAGGTGCATAAGGGCATTTTTGGAAGATGACTTAAGGTTAAAAGAACCTAAGCTTATAAGGAAGGGTAAAGGGGACTTTAGCATTCATTAAGGGTAAAAAGGGGAAAGTAAAATATTGTCTTGGGATGTAGAAGACCAAAAAGGTAGTTGGAGTGAAAAAGAAGAGGACAAATCGTGAAAGAGAGAGAAAAAGGAGTGAGTTTTGGTGGTTGAGATGAAAAAAAGAAAGCTAAGCTAGGGTTTGATTTTTTTTTAGTCTTAAAGAGTGATTTTGAGGTTACTCACTAAGAGAAAAAGAAAGAGGAAGGGAAGAGTTTTCTTTAGAGCCAAGGATCTCATTAGTTGGTGAAGATCTAAGATAAGTTAATTTCTAGATCTATTGGAGTTTTGAAGGGCTTTTGATTCAAAGAGCTTGGGAATGAATGTGTTTAAGCATTCTAGTATAAGTTCAATACTTTTGGTTCTATAGGTTCTCAAATGTGATTCTTATTAAATGAGGACTTGGTTTGTTGTAGGAAACCAAACCAGTCCAATCCAAGGCGAAGGGGAAAGACAACAGTGAACTTTCATTGTCAAGCATTTTGATGGGTGATGTATTTATAGTTATTGTGTGATTGGGCAAATTCTTGCCTATATATGTGTACATGCATGTTCAATTTACTGAAATGTGTGATGATTGAAAATAAATTTTGACTCTATTATGCCATTGAAATAAGTCATGGCATTTTGTTTGAATGAAAAGATAAACAAGCATCAAAGTCTGAGCATACGATT
>JANZXR010084352.1:0-10807 GCA_027575705.1 Erythroxylum echinodendron
CTGTTATTGATGTTCATGATTAATCATGGACTATAATATCTTTATAGATGATATGGAGTTGAAAATGAAGTAGAGAATATGATCTTGGTATGAGTTGTTATAAGGAAAGATTTAGAAACAAAAGTAGTAGTGATCTGGAATATGTTAATTGAGTGGGCTTCGGTCTAGTACCCATAACTTTTTTTCTAGTTATCCAAATAATATGATTATTTACTTTGATTACACTAGAAACATATGGCTACATTTCATATGAATAAATCCAATTTCAATTCTGTCTCTAAGAGTCTCAAAATTTCATAAAGTTGAGAACTGGGCATAGGTGGATGAATGTAAAATTTGTTTTTGTACTTAAGGGGAAAATCTGGATTGATCTAGGCTGAATTGGATGAATTTTTCTTTCTTAGAAATTTTAGATTATTTTTCTAGCTTTCCAATGTTATATAGCATGAAATTTTTAGACATCGGAGTCGAAAGTTAGGATCTTTACAAGTGAAGATGTTTAGAAGCTTAAAAGTATTCGTCTGTGATGACTTCAGAACACAGAGGATACGTCATCACATAGAAGATAGAACATAGAGGAAAGAATGAGTAGAGAAGAGAAGTATCATCTATGATGATGTCATCTTCTTCTGTGAGAATGCATCATCTGTAAAGATGCATCTTCTGTAAGTCATCCTCTCTGTAAGCCATTTTCTTCTGTAAGCCATCTTCTTCTGTAAGCTATCTTCTTATGTAAGTCATCTTCTATTGTGAGGATGCATTCCTCTGTGAGCCAACTTCTTCTGTGATGATGTCATCTTCCTTTGGGTGACGTCATCTTCCTCTATAAGGATGCATCGTTTGTGTTTTGTATCCTCTGTGAACCAACTTCCTCTGGGTGGCGGCATCTTCCTCTGTGTTTTGGCTTCCTTTGTCTTTTGCTTTGCTTATCTTTGTTTCATCTATCTTTTGTTTTGTCTAACTTTTGCTTTATTTTCTTTTTGCCTAAGTGTTCAAAACTTCGTATGTGTTACTGTTCATGAACTTCTTCTATATTACTGTTCATGAACTTCGTCTGTGTTACTGTTCATAAACTTCTTCTGTGTTACTGTTCATGAACTTCGTTTGTGTTACTGTTCATGAACTTAGTTTGTGTTATAGTTCATGAACTCGTTCTGTGTTACTGTTCATAAACTTTGTCTGTGTTACTGTTCATGAACTTCTTCTGTGTTACTGCTCATGAACTTCCTCTTTGTTACTGTTCATGAACTTCCTCTATGTTTTTCTGTGATGACGTCATCTTCTTTTGTGTTTTGCTTCTTCTATTTTTTTCTATACCTGTCTTCTGTTCCATTTTTGACTCTTAAGAAGATAGAATTGGTCTTTGAGTTATGCATGAAAGTTGTATGTATTGAAGTACTCTTTCGATCCCTATATAGAACACCTAAATCTGATATCTATAGTAAATGTTATGCTAATTGTAAAAACACCTTCTGTGTTATTATTCATAAACTCCTTCTGGGTTACTGTTAATCACCTATGTTCCGTCTCATTTTCGACCCTCCAGAGGATAGAATCTGTCTTTGAATCCTTCAAGAATGTTGTTGATCTTGAAGTCCTCTTTGGAAGCATCCTAATATAATCTCAATCTAACATCTCTAGTGGAAGTTATCTCATTTTTTCTGAGACAAGTTCAGTATGATTGAAGACAAAAACATGTTTGATTCTTTTGTCCATAACTTCTTCTCTAGAAACTCAAATGACTTGATTATTGAAACATTGGACTTGTAAGACAATAGAGAAGATTTTTTAGAATAAAGTGTTATGTTAGAATGTTCAAGGGTATTTTTAGAAAGACACTTAAGTATAAAAGACATAAGGCATATAAATGGAAGGGCGAATGGGAGAATTCTCAATCATGAAGGGCATAATTGGAAGAAGAAGTGTTGTCTTGCTTATAAATGAGGAAGAATAAGGTGAATGGAAGGATAAGCAGAGGAGAATAATAAAAATGAGTAAGAAAGAGAAACAGAGTTTGGTGGTTTGAGAGAAAAGATGTGAGTTGAGTTAGGGTTTAATTATTCTTAATCTTCAAGAAAGATTTTGAAGTTGTTAAAGGAAAGAAAAAGGAAGAGGAAGAAAAGAGCTTTGATTTGAGCCAAGGATCCCTTCATTTGATGAAGAATGAAGGTAAGGCAATTTTGAGATATTTGGATTTTTGAAAGGATTTTAGTCCATGGAATTTGAGAAATGTTTGGGTTTAAGTATTTTAGAACAAATTTCAGTGATTATGCTTTAGGGATTTTCAAGTGAAAACCCTAACGAGTGGTTTTTGTTATTGTATAAAGGGATCAAAGAGGCAAGAGGAACAAAAGAAGAGACATGCTTAAGCAAGGCTATAAGCAAGCGAAATAAGGTGGGTTTCATGCTTACAATTAAGTAATGAGCCATAAATAAAATGATTTCATTTCCTTCATAAATGTTTGTTTTATTGCTTTTGAATGATTTGCAAAATTTCTACATGTTTCGTCATATGAATTTTGTTGATGAATTTCAAAATAAATATGGAAACGTATTGAAATATTTTATGTTATACCTTGAACATATCATGGCATTCTATACATTTGGAAAAGCATAAGAAGCATAAGAATATGAAACTATGATTGATTTGAGCATGAATATGTGCTTTTATGTGGGCAAGAGAGAAATCAGTTTCGTTAGTCACGTGCATGATGACCTATAACCTTCTACCGGCTGCCTGCTTATGGCTACAAGATCTTGAGAAATCGAACTCATTTCGTTTCACGGTGTAAATTTTGGTTTTTTCATTTCGTTGTAGGTAACTCTCAAGCCATATGTTGTGCATTGCATTTTAATATATTTTGTTTGACATGATGAATGCATACATAATTTGAAATATTGTAAATTTTGACAAGTAAAATGGTTGCCAAGGTTTTTGCTTATTTCTCGGTTATAAGCTTGTTACCCATGAGCTTTTAATCTCACTCCCTTCCATCCCATCTTCAGGTGAAGAAAATGAGATGGAGTGATAAAGAGGGTCAAGGCATCGCTTCAAGTTGCACATTTTTGTATTTTAAGCTAGATTTTGTAATGATGAGGATTTTATTTACATTTGAGTATTATTAGTTCAAGTACCTTATATATTTTGGGATTATGAGATATAGATGTATTGTGGGTTGAAATGCCTTTATGGCTTTATGAAAACTCTTATACTTTGATGTTAATGAATTATGATTTATGTATGGATGAATTTGAGTGGACATATGAATTTACGTATGGATAAGATTGAGTTGAAATTAGGTATACTTAAAAAAGCTATCTATTAGAGATGATGAATTTTGAACAGGAATTATAGTTACATTGAGTAAGATGCGTTATGGGATAAAAGCATGTTGATGAATTAATAATGGTTAAGGTGTTTTTCATCAGATTACGCCCGCATTATATGACTCCGGATAGTTGGCTAATAAGGGTTCTTTGAAATAACCCTACAGGGTAATAAGCTCACGAGTTATGATATTCTGGATAGTTGGGCTCTAGAAACTGGGCCCAACAATTGTGGTATCATAGCAAGAAGAAGTTAGATTCCGAAAACGGGATCTAACAGTGTCAAAATCAAGTACTTAGGAACTACAATTTGTCTAGAATGAAGGGATAAAAAATAAGTACCTTCCTCCTCCATGTAGATTAGGAAGGGCACGCCAAAGTCTATCTCATAGTTTCTTCATCCATATCCCGTAACTTGTTGTCGTCCATATCGCTCCCTTCGGGTGCCTAAATTCTAGAGAGATAAAGTGAAAATGGAAGTGAAAGTAAAATTGAATGCCCTATCTATGATGATTATATTGATACTGCATGGATGAAAAAGTCCCCTTGGTCCTCCTTCTTTTCTACAATATTGGGGTCATCTTCCAATTGTCACTCTTTGACCTTCTTTTTGACATATTACTTTAATTTAAACTTCGTCTATACTTATTCTGTCACTTCCTCGATATTGTTTTACTCAATCTCCTATAATTTTTTCGCTTCCCTCTTAGCATATAACTCCCTCTACTACATAATAGGGAACAGAAATACATGTCAAGTTGCCTTAAATGACTTTATTATAGCATCACTTAGAGAGTCTTCTTTAATTTCTTGACTTTCTCCTTCATCTTCTCCTTCCTCTACCTTCTCAGGCTCCTTATCCGGGGTTTTGCTGATTGCCATGGTCCATTCCTTTGGAACATACTCGTTCTTGCTTCGAAGAGCTCTAGCATTCCAAATAGGCATTGCTTCTACGAGTTGGCCCACTTGGACTTCTAGATTATGTATAGATGAGGTATGGATTCTCATAACTTGCTCAAATTTGCTTTCAAGCCTTCTATGCATATCCTCTATACCCCTAATCTTATCCAAAATTCAGTCCAATTTCAATTTCATCGAGCTTGCTTTGTCTTGCTCAAAAGATCAATTGTCCCTGAGGCCTAAACTATCTGCAGTGTTGTTCGATTAGGAGAAGTTAGGGTGATTCTTCTGCCCAAGTTGTAAGTGTTAGATTAGTGATTGTTACCGCATATAGTCCATATTATGCCTTTATATAAGTCATTTGCTCCTAATTGTCTTATTTCATTAGGTAACACTCCACCGTATCATGGTCTATCTGACCACATAGTTCACACTTCAACTGTGCGGCCTTTACCTGAACTGAGGATGATCCCTTCATGTTGTTTAGATGTCGTATTAGGTTGTCTATCTTTACATACATCTTTCTCATCTGATCGACTATGACAATTCCCTTCTGCTCTCTAAAAGGAACCAATTGCCTTCCTCGCTCATTCATCCATAGGAAGCCGATGTTGTCATCTCCTCAATAAGGTCCTCTTCCTCATCAACAGTTTTTCACATCAAGGATCCTCCTAAACCTGCGTCAATCGTGCTTCTTATCTGTGGGTTAACTCCAATGTAAAAAGTCTGCAAAAGGAATTCCTTGGGTAAGTTATGGTGTGGACATTTCCTTTACAATTCCTTATATCTTTTCCATGCTTTATAGATGGACTCGCCATCACCTTCCTAGAAATTTGTGATTTCCTTTATAATCTTCGATGTCTTGGTCAGCAAGAAGTACTTGTCTATAAAGGTATGCAAAAGCTGATCCCAAGTAGTGATGTGGATGGGTTTAGTGAATGATATCAAGCCTTCGCTTTATCTCTAGGCATAAAGAAGAATAGGCTAATTCAAACCTCATCCTTCGACATATAATGATACTAGAAGGTATCAGAGATCTCGATTAAGCAAATGATGTATGCATTATGATCCTCATTCGCCAAACCAAGACTATTGAAACATGTTGAGGAGGGCTAGTTTTATCTCAACAGTTTCAACAACCTAGCCAGTCCTTGGTTGACGGGTTGAACCCTGGCCTCAGGAAAACCATCAGGGTCCTCTACTACTGTCCTTGGTTCGTTTCCTGAAAGTGATTTTAAACAAAAATTGACATTCAACAAAACCTATTCTCGAAAATTATCTCAATTTCATACATCAACAAAGCTAAAATAAATTTGAAAATACACTTAGAACGGATTAATGGAGTCAGCGACGACAGGAAACCTCTTGTTTCAGGAAGTACTTCGTGTCAAGCTTCATCTCCATGTCTCTCTTCCTTCATCTCCTTCCTTAAATCGCTTAATAGCTCTCTAGGGTTTCTAAATTTTGATTGATGTGAAAGCTCTGCAAAAGATTGCTTCATTTGTCCCTTAATGATGTATTTATACTTTGGAAGCCTTAGGGTTAATTTGGCGTCAAAATGGTCTAAAAAGTCCTGTTAAACTCAAGTTTTTTGTTATCTTGATACAGGCCATGATCATGGCCCTACCTACGACAATCATAGCCAACATCTAACCCTTTCTATTACAATCGTGGCCTATTATGCCACGATCGTGGGTTATGTTTTTGGCCAGAAACTCTTCGAAACTTTTTCGTTCTTCGCTCTTTACCCAAAAATACTAACAAACAAGTCAACGTACCTAAAAAATATAACGTTTAAGCTCAGAGACTCATACTAACCTATAAAAGACTATTAAACATATAAATTATCACAATTGAAACCTAAATACACACTAAACACTCAATTTAACACTAAATTGAACCCTATAACATCATGCAAATCACAACTATTAATAAGCAACCTCTTTTAAAATTAAACCATCCCTCCTAAACAGGCTTCAATAGAATGTGCAATTCTATGGAAAAACAAGTGAAGATCCCAATGCACATACACTAAACTTCATTAAAATCTTTGATACCTTTTGGTACCATCAAATGTCGGAGAATGCAATAAGAATTAGGCTATTTCCTTTTGTCCTAAGAGATAGAGCAAAGGCCTAGTACCATTCTCCTAACTCGGCAAATGCCACCACTTGGGATCAAGTAGTTCGTGCCTTTTTAGACAAGTATTTTCCCCTTACTAAGACTAAGAAGATTATCAAGGAGATTAACAACTTCCAAAAAAGTGACAGGAATTGATTTGTGAAGTTTAGAATGATATAAGGACTTACAACTAAAATGCCCACATTATAACTTATCTAAGGAGTTTTTGTTACAAAAATTCTGCAATGGAGTAGTCCCACATACGAGAGGCAGGATCGATGCAGCTTTAAGAGGATCACTAATGAGAATGCTGACAGATGAAACACAAGAGCTTACAGAGAAGATGGCGAGTAATAACTAAGTACGGATGAACGAACAAGGTAGACAACCCACTACCTTCAGAGAATAAAAAAGAGTTGTAGCCGTTGATCAAATGATGAAGATGCAGGAAAAAGTTGACAACTTAATTCAATGTCTCAATAACATGAAGGCATCGTCCTCAACTTTGGAAAAAATCGTGTAAATAAAATGTGAACTCTGTGGACAGATGGACAAGGATATAGTTTATTGCTTCTTGATGAACGATAGCAATCTGGGGTAAGTTAATTATATAGGAGCTCAATATGGACGAGCAGGGGAAATCAATCCCTACTCTAACACATACAACCATAGGTAGAAAAATCACCCGAGCTTCTCATGGACAAACAATGTTAGAGGACAGTTTGGACCTCAAGGAAAACTAAGTTTCCAATAAGATAAATTGAGCTTAATGAAGTCCAAGTTTGATAGGATTTCAGATAAAATTGGAGGCATGGATGATGCACATAAGAGGCTTAAAAGCACGTTTAAGCAAGTCACTAAGAACCAAGCCGCTTTAATATATAATCTGGAGGTCCAAGTAGGTTAACTAGCAGAAGCAATTTCAACTCAAAATGCAGGAACCCTTCTAAGTAATCCCAAATTTAAACCAAAGGAATGGATTATAGCCATTATTTAGACCCAGGAAAAGAAACTCAAACACATGAAAGGAGATGAAGACAATGGAGATGAATAAATAATTATAGAATTCCTTCCAAGTGAGCTCATAATTAAGCCAATTGAGGAGCCTGAATTTGTATTTTCATATCTTATTTTAGCTTAACAGAAGTCAACTTCAAGTAAGGTGATGAAGAATTCTAAGGAGGTTGAGTTAAACAAGGTTAAAGATATAACAGGATGTGCAAATGTAGTTGATATTTTTACCTTCCCTACAGACTTCTTTGTAGTGGATATTAGAGAAGATGTCCTATGGTCTTTAAACCACCATTCTTGGCTACTGGTCACTCAATAATTGATGCTGATGGGGGTGAACTAACTCTGAGGGTCATGAAGCATCAAATAACCTTTACTGTGTCAAAGAATAACAACAGTTCTCCCTTACTTCTATCTAACACCAAAGAACCTGAAGCTTAAGGACGATGGAAAGATATTGAGGATCTTAGGAATGCATGTAGAAAGAAACGATCACGACAAAGACAGCGGAGAAAGGTGAAGTAAAAAAAAGGTGGAACCTAGGGCATGGTAGCTTATCTGTAAATGTAGGATCTATGACTGCACTATCATTACACTATTCATTCGAACCACCTTGAGCCCCAGAAGAGCATTAAGCTACTAACATTAAAAGAAGCATTGTATGGGAGGAAACCCATAGATTGATAATTACATATTATTTCTTTTGAATTTTAAATAGTTTTAATTCTATAGTTAGGTTATTTCGTTTCCAAATAAGGTCGAGAAGGCATAGGACTTCGACATGAGATAGATGTTCAAGGAAGTAAGCAAAAGAGAGATGAAAGAGCTGTAAAGAGTTAGGAAGTGATCTCCAGAATGTGTAGAATAACAAAAGATGAAAAAGTAACAAAAATTTGTCCTGCGGTTGGGTAAAATTATCCATACAAATTTTCGCTAATTTTTTACCATTTTACCTTTTCTTCACCTATATATTCATGTCATACTTCACCTTTTCACTCACTTTCATTTTAGCTTCATCTCTCTAAGATTAAAACCTCCAAACACTCTCACTTCTCTCTAACTAACTTCCAAATTCACATTTTATTCTAACTTCCACCTACTTGCAATCCAATATGTAGTGCATCAAGCAGTCAGCGAAGTGTATCCAATTATAAGGACAAAATTAAGTCTCGAGTTGAGGGCGAGGGAATAAGGTAGTAGACTTCAGAGCGCCCTTCCTAATCTACACAAAGGAAGAAGGTATTCGTTTTCAAGCCCTTAATGTAAAATAAATAGTAGTCCTGAAATATTTTGATTTTGATATGCTTTATAGGTTAGAATTGCGAGATAGGGTAGAGAATTTTACAGAAAGAATTCAGTGGGTGAAGTTTATATACTTCCAATATCCTGTCTACCAACAAATCAGATTTGAATTCTTCACTTCCCTTTATTTTGAACCTAGTAACTTTAAGGATATGTGGTTTAGGTTGTGGGACGAACTTATGATGTAAACATTGAAATCATATGTGATATTTATGGTGCCTTTAAATCTTCAACTGTCGATTAGCACGATGATTTCCATGCTTCTCTCTATTAGAATGAGCTCATTGGGTTAGAGTGACTTAATGCTAAAAATGATCACAACAAAATTATACAAACCTATGAGCACTTGTAATCGCATAATTTCATATGTCAAATGGTTTTTAGCAAATCAAAAACTAGCAAGTGCTCAATAAAGAAACTTTTTCTGTTATGGCATATGGATCACAGCATCCCAGCGTGCACCTCGACACATGTGCTGAATGCTATTATTTTTCCTCTGTGTAAGAGGAGCAATAATTTAGGTATAGGGTGCTTGGTTTTTTCCATTGTTGAGTACTATGGCATGGATGAAAGTTAGTTTACCTCCCTAATTTTCTAAATCACCATCATTTACGGCTTGATGAAATCCTCATGTCCCATAACAAGGAACTTCAGGACATCAACTAAAAGACTCATATGAAGATTAGAGCTAGTCAGTTGAGTTCCAGCATAGTACTGCCTCAGTAGGAAGAAGAGGACTCGACTAGTAAGGAGTTCGAGGAGGAAGAAGACACAGAAGAGCCTGATTGGAAGAAAGTGCTCGATACAATCTCTGCCAAAACCAAAGTAATTATAGATACACTTATGGAGAACTCTAGAAGGATGAAGGAGATGGCCCAAACTCAACAATATTAGAGCCAGGATATATGTCATATTCATCAATACTTCATGGCTCAAGGTGTCCAATTACCACCTACGACACCATCCCTACCTCCACCACTGTAAGGCTTTGTTTTTAATCCTTTTCTTTTAAAGTTAGTTTTTATTTTTGTTTTTGTTTTATCTTATTTTAAGTTTCTTCCAACCATATGTGTTTGTTTTTCTCCTTCTCACATTGAAAACAATGTTGATTGTCTCCTTCTCACATTGGGGACATTGTGTTGTTGAAGTGTGGGGAGGGTTATGGGTTATAAGTTTTGCTTTTAGTGTAAATTTTGCATATCGTATGATAATTCGTTAGGTTTCACATTATAAATTATATGAATGTGTTGATGGATCAGATAGATTGAAATCAATTTAATTTTGCACATAATATATTAGGTTATAAACAGTAATTAGCTCGTGAAATTAACAAAATGGTTCTTTGGCTAAATATTTAAGTTAATTAGGATTTAATGTTAGTTTATCACCCTTCAAGTTGTCACATTCATTCATAATTTTAACTCTTTTGACTAAAGTAATTTTGCTAGTATTTTTTCATAAAAACGTGTAGCTAAAGCAACAATAAAAAATATATTTTCTAATTTTTAAATAACTAACTATTCCAGTTCGCTTGGGTTATGAATAGAGCTATTAGCCAGTTGAGATCATAATGTAGCCAAGTAATTGGATTGACATGCATCACAAATGTTTGCCTTTGTATCAAAAGGCTATAACGATGTTCCAACCAAGCAATTTAATAAAAACATGACTTCATTGAGTAACGGATCGACATTCATCACCAATGTTTGCCTCTGAGTAAAAGACTAGGTCCATGTTTACAAACGTAAAAAAATGAATAAAAACTTACCGAACTTTTAAATAGCTTGACTCTTCATGAAAACTTAATTAGGAGTAGTTATAGAGTTTGAATGACCAAATAATTATTAATATTTATGTACAATTGAAAATGGTGAATAACTTGACATTAGGGTCTTAATTAATATGTATGTTTAGTCCGAAGCTCCTAGAAGCAGATTTTGCAATGTTAACAATTTGAAATAACTTGAATGATTATGTTTAAAGTTAAATTTGTTTCATGAAGTTGAAGCCATTGTCTCATTATTGCATTGTGTACTATATGATTTTGTGTGTTTGTTTATATGTTTATTTTGTTAGTTTATGCCCTACAGCCAATCGTTTTGGTTGTATTTTAGTGACAAATTATTTAAAGGCATTATTTATCTTG
>JANZXR010084363.1:0-10806 GCA_027575705.1 Erythroxylum echinodendron
CAAAAGTCCACTTTACCCTTGGTTCTTAAGCTATATACCGAAAATACCCTCAATTTCCTCTCATGCATTTATTCCATGAGCTATTATGCTTAAATTAATGGAAAAATTTTCAGTGGGCCGATATAACCGATATGATCTAGTTGAAATCAACAAATGAAGAAGATTTAGACAATTATAACCTTTCGTGTTGGCAAAGCAAGCGATCCAGGTGTATTATATCCCTTTTCTCAGCTTACGACAAGGTAAGTCAGATTGGTTGGCCGTTTGCAAAGTTAAACCTAGAGGTGTTTTTGAATCACATGGAAAAGGAGACCAGAGAATTGAAAGTTAAGCATTTCAGGAAGATGCTTATGAAATAAATGCATGTGTCATATATGAGAATAATAAACCTTTGAATGATCCATGTAATGAATATGTTGAAACTTTATCTGGAGAGGATGAGGAGGGCCAGATATCTAAAGAAGAGCTTGAGTTTGGTTCAAGTTCTTCAAAAAGAGAAGATGATTTTGATTTACTATTAAGTGATGATAGCGATTAATTTGTGTTTGTAATTGAATATTATATTCAACAAATCAATTATTAACTTTTCAATATATTGTATAAAATATTGAATTCAAATTGTTATATTTTTAGAAAATTCTATCAAATATTAATTTCAGGTTGAAATATACCAAAAAAGAGAAAACAGGATATAATGCGACGATTTAGAGGTACTTACTGTACAGGTGAAGTATCTCGTAGTGTAGTAGCTGGAACTGAATCACCTCCTCCCCCTCCAGCTACAACACTTATAGATGAGGCATCATCTTTTGTACCTGCTGCTACACCATGCACCACCCCTACATCATTCACTACCCTTATATCGATAGAGATATCAGGGGTTAATAATGAAGATGAAGGAAGAGGGAGCCAGTCTAGAGCTGAGGGACTTGATGGAAGAACTTACACCACAATTGTCAATAATCTATAAGTGAAAATACATGAAACCCTATATGTTTATAATTAAGTTATAGGTTTAAAATTTAAAAATCGCATAAAATATTTGTTTTTATAGTAGGTTGATTCCGTCTAGACCATGCTCAAGAAACATGACATCCAAATTCAAAGAGAAGATTGATCTTAAGGGTTATGTATGGGAGAATATCTCTCAGGCCATAAAAGAATTTTACTATCAGGAGTTTGAGGTACAACAAACATTATTATTTTCTCTTTTTAATTAATTTTATACATGAATTAGATAAATATTAGTACATTATAAGTATTTATCGAATATTTTTCTTTTATTTCAAAAAGAAATTTTTGTAATTTGACGCAGTCATTTATAAAGTATAGGAAAGACGAGCATATACACATTATCATGACTTTATTGGTGCTATACATAAGGCCAGTGGACAATCGCCTTATATTTCTGAACAAATATGGAGTCATTGATAGCAGTATTGGACATAACCTAAGGCAATGTCCATTTTAGAGCATAATTATACCAACAGACGTGGAGGGCCGAGAAGAGAGAGTCTTCCCTTAAATACGGGAGGACCTATTAACCACCACGAGCATGCGGAGAGACTTGTAAGTATCTACACTTCACATTTATATTATGATTTCTTTACTTCGCTCTATTTCAATTGAATTTGATGTGTAAATTTTGGAATAAAAATATGTGTATTATAGAGAATGATAATGTTATAAATCTCTAGTGCCATATATGGCTATGTTGTTAACTTGTTTTCTTTGTTCAATAAGGGGTAAATATCATAAAAATAGAGGAAATTCTGACGAAACTTTTATAAATTCTGGATCACTTATACCATTTTATGCTTATGCAGGAAAAGTCTATGGAATGAAGCCTATATCCCGTCAGCTCTTTTTACACACTTACACTAAGAAGCATAATGGTGTAACATTCGTCAACAGCCAATGTAGAGAACTGAATGTATGTGAAATTTATAATTTAATATTAATGCTTAACAATTATCACTTACTAATATAAACATTGCCTTCTCATAAGACCAAATACAAGAAAGCATTGAAAGACAGTCTCAGCAGTCTGAAGATATTGATGAGACTCAAACCTATCTTCATGCACTAGGTGGTAGGGACCGTCGTGAAAGGATATTTGGCTTAGGTTTATTTGCGAATACATGCTATTCGAGATCTTCCACATCCCTTACAGCAGCATCTAGTAGACAGTCCACAACCAATGAAGTTCAAGAGCTTCGGTGCACATTACAGACATTGATGGATAATTCAGCTCTATAATGAGGTGGAAGAGTTAAAGGGGAGGGGTAGTACCTCATCGCACCAATCAGACCATCCTCACTCACCAAATCAATAATGTACTTGTAGTTATTTCATTTGAACTACAAATACTTATTATGTACAATTTAATGTTTTTATTATCAATTAAGATAATTTTAACTTTATATCATCAATCAACTTTCTGTTTAAACAAATTAAATGTATAAACAAATCAAATTATTATGCACAGATAATTCATAACTGTTTAAATTATGCATCAACCATAAGTGTATCAAATAAAATTTATTAATGGTATATTTTTTAAAAATTTTCTGGTTAATTTACCGACAGAAATTTGTTATTTTGTAGGTAAAATCAATTCTATTTACCGACGGAACATTACCAACCGTCGGTAATCACCAACAGAATAACCAATTCTGTTGCCAAATTTACTGTCAGGATTTGCAGCAGAATAACCGTCGATACACTCACCAATGGAATATAAACAACTGTCGGTAATGTTGAAGCAAACTTGCTGACGGATTAGAAGATACCGTCGGTAAATCTACGGATAGAAAAATAATACCCGTCAGTAATTTACTGATGGTCAACCACATAAACAACCGTTGGTATATTTACCAACGATACATTAAGTGTCCGTCGGCATATGTACCAACAGACATTTTGTTGTTCGTCAAAAATAATTACCTATGGCTGTTTCTACGACTCCTTTGTCTGTCGGTAAATATCGACGCTAACCTGACTTACCGATGGAATGTTAATAACATTTTTCTTGTAGCGTTACCTAGAAAAATGTATGTCGAAGGAGTTATTACTAGAGCTCTAAATGCGAATATGTATTGTAATAGAACTCAAACCCTAGTTATTTCTCATAGGTTTGGAATAGGTCGAAGTGTCTGGCACTACCTTATACCCTATTTAGCTCTTTATTTCAAGGTGGTGATTTTTGACTTGGTGTTTACACCAAATGTGAATCCCAACCTTTATAATCCAAACAAATACTCTGACTTTTCTAGATAAACAACTGAGTTGGTTGGCCTGCGTGACCAACTGAACTTGAACAAGACTATTGACGTAGGTCATTCTATACTAGCTACGTAGAAAGAGAAAAGATGATGAATATTGGAGAAATAAAAACCTCTTTTTATTATTCACTCTCTCAAGAAACTTCAGTCGAGCGATAATAAATATATAAACATTAGGTTCTCACAAATAGGAAGCACATAGCCCATGCTTTTACTGGTGAAACAAATAAAATATTATCCCTAAAAAATAACAATAGAAAGAAGGCGAAAGAAGAGATGAGAAAGTGGAAAAAGTAAAATTTTGAATTAGTCAACATTTCCCCTTTAATTTAAGCAAGAGAAAGAACTCCAACCATGTTGTAAAACTTCTGTAACTTGTTTTTTGTCAAAAATTTTATCAACATATCTGCTAGTTGCTCTTAGTGTTTTAGTAAGTCAATTCTATTTCTCCTTTAGAAACACATTCTTTGATGAAATAGTAGCGAGTCTCAATATGCTTGGTTCTTCCTTGTTGAACTAGTTTTTTAGAGATATCAATGGTAAATTTATTGTCACAATAAATCCTTCTTAGCTTTAGCTATTTGATAAGCATTAATTGCATCATGTTTTAGGGCTTAGTTTGATATGTATTTAATTATTAATTCAATCGTTTAGTATGTGTTTAGGTTAGAATTGTGTTGGTTTGTTAATTTATTTGCGTAAGTGTTTCTATGGGTTATTACAAGTCTTTGAGCTTAAATATTATATTTTTAAGGTACCTTGATGTGTTTGTTAGTATTTTAGGGTTAACATTATAGAACGAAGAAGTTTCAGAGACATTCAGACTGAAACAATGGTCACAATCGTGACAACAGCCTAGGACATGGTCCACGATCATAGACAACAGGCCACAATCATGACAAAAGGCTCAGATGTTGCCCACGATCGTGGCCTACAAGGCCACAGTTATGGCCTATATCAGAAAGATGGGTAGATACTAAAAAATGTCAAGTTTCAAGGGATTTTTTTAGACCTTTTGGACCTTAGAAAAACCATAGGGCTGCTCAAAACATAAAGGATATTTAAAGAACAAGACAAAGAGGCAGAGAAAGCTTTTGCATGAGCCACTTTTGAGAAACTCTAGAGAGAATTCATCGAGAGATTAATAAAGAGAAGAAGGAAGAGAGAAGTGGAGAAGAAGGAAGAGAGAAGTGGAGAAGAAGCCGATTCGATATACTTCCCGAATCAGGAGTTTCCTGACATCGCTGCCTCCCATCATCCATTCAAATCGTATTTCCTGTTTGTTTTCCATTTTTATTATTGTATGGAATTGGGAATAATAGTTGACAATAGGATTTTTGAATTTTGAGATGTTCTAAACTCACCTTCCGAGTTTTATTTTTGAATTAATGAAATTTGATTGTTTATATGTTATTTGAATTTATTGTGATTTAATTCTGCAATTGCATAATTCAATAACAAACTAAGAGGGTGAATCGGATCAAAAATGATTAAATTGGGCTAACAAGAGTTAGTGATTGAATAGAAATAGAATTAAATCAAATCGATAAATTATGTGAAGGGAGATCTTGCATAAGTTCCCAATAGTTTATTGGACAACTTCAGAACTAATTAGGGTTTTGAATAGGTTGCAACTTCTATAATATGATTAGGGTTTATCATTTAGGGTTAATGGTTATAACTCGAGAGAGAGTAATCAACCCTAGGATCGTCTAGAACCAATAATCTAGTAATTCTTAATCAATTACGTTAGCATTAAGGATAGGTAAAAATTCCCTTTCTCTCAATTGGTAATTCCTTTAGGTTGATTCTTGGCTGTGTATTGCAATTGCTAAATTATTAATATTTTGTGATTTATTCTTGATTTAATTTGATTGGTTGAATTCAATTCTCATTTTAGTCTCGTTATATTTTTAATTTCTGCGATTTATTCTTACCTTAGATTTTAGGATTAGACTATCCCTCTTCGTGGGATCAACACCTTAGGTATCATGCTAACGAACCGTGCACTTGCAGATTATCGAGGGTATTATTAAAACTTACACACATCAAACACCAAATCACTATTGTTGCTTCAAAAATAGGAATATCCTTCTCAGCCAAAATGCTTGACAAGTTGTTGATGTAGCAACTATATGTTCAGATTCTACGCTTGATAAGGCAATAACTTGTTGCTTCTTTGATTTCCATGAAATATCTCCTCCACCAAGACAAAAAACATAGCCCTTGGTCCTCTTTCATTCATCTGCGCAGCAAATCCAATTACTATCAATAAAAGCTATAAGATCACATCCTTCATTTTTCACATACCTGATCTCAAAACTTAATGTGCCTTGAATGTATCCCAAAATTCTCTTAGCAACTCAAAGGCTAGGAAGCATGAAATTTGGGTGAGTGCGAGTGTGATACATTAAGCAACCCACCAAGCTTATGAAATACTTTTCATTTTCCTTCTCAACTCTATTACCAATAGAAAATTTATCACTAATATTAAGGGGAGTCTTGACTTCTTTGCAATTCAACATACCAAAATCTATTCAAAAGATCTGTAGCATTTTTTTTGAAAAAGAGAGATTCCACCTGCATCTTGAGGAACTTCGAAATCTTAAAAAATAATATAGTAATATGAAATTAGTCATGTCAAAAGTCTCCATCATAGAGTCTTGGAAAGCTTTCATCAACCCAAAAGAGTTTCCAGTATAAATTATATCATCCACATACAAGCAAACCATCAAAAAATTGTTTCCACAACTTTTAACATACAAAGTGGGTCCGCTGGCACTCCCAAAAAAGTTATTTTTAGCAAAATAAGAGTCAATATTGCTATACCGAGCTCATAGTGCATGTTTAAACCCGTATAGTGCTTTGTATAGTTTATACACCTTATGTTAAAACCCTTTTACTTTAAAACCTTCAGGATGTTCAACTTTCTTTAACATAAACATCTTCACTCAAATCTCCATTACGAAATGTTGATTTTACGTCTAATCAAAACAAACTATTCATAATGAGTAGTCACTGCAAGTATTAATCTCACCATATCTAAAAGTGTAACAGCAGTGAAAGATTCAAAATAATCAGTACTTAAACATTGCCCTTCACCACCAAGCATTCTTTGTTCCTTTTTAGTGTACCATTTGGTTTTGAAAATCCATTTGAGACCAATTGCATCTTTCTCATTAGACAAATCTTTCAAACTTCACATCTAGTTCTTTTCAATAGCTACCAACTCTTCTCTCATTGCTCTAACTCATTATTCTTTATCAATTGCATCTTCATAACTAGTAGGTTCCATAGCAATGCAAGCAAATTTAGCGGAAGCATAAATATCAAATAAAATTTTTACCCTTCTTAGGGGGGAGTTTAAAGTATAATAAATTGAGAAAGGAGTAGGTGGACTGAAGCTGGAAATGTCTAAACTGAAAATCCAACTAGTAGAATCAAAATCAGAAGCTATGATATCCATGGCAACTACACTATATCTCTTTTTGCTCAGTCTCAAGCCTCATCTTCACTGAAAATTACACCTAAAATAGTGACTAATTTTTTAATGATAGGATTAAAAGATCGGTAGCTTTTTATTTCCTTGTTATAGCCAATGAACACAAACTTGCTGCTTTCCTCATCAAGTTTCCTTCTGACTTCTACTGAAACATGATAATATGAAATGGATCTAAAATTCATCAAGTGACTTACATTTGGCCTCCTACCAAACCAACTAAGCTTTATAAGTAGTTTTCCCTTCAACACTTCTTGTTGGCGAATGATTGAGAACACAAACTATTGTAGCCACCGCTTTAACCCAAAAATATGATGGAAGGTGCTTATCATTGAACATACTCTTAGTTGCTTTAATGATTGTTCTATTCCTCCGCTCTGTTACACCACTTTGTTGTGGTGTATAGCTTGTCAGCTGCCTTTGAATCCCAAATTGATTGCAAAATGATTCAAATTCTTAGGATATAAATTCACCCACGACTAGTTCGTAAAGTAATGATAGAATGTTTAGACTCCTTTTCTACCATTGCTTTGAATTTCTTGAAGCATTTAAGAGTTTCTCCTTTTTCCTTCAAAAATATGCCCATCTTATTCTTAAAAAATCATCCACAAAGATTAGGAAATACTTACTTCTTTTTAATGATGGTGCCTGCAACGGGCCACAAATATCCTTATGAACAAGCATCAAAAATTTTGTTGGCGTCTAAGACTTATAAACTGGAAATTTTTCACGATGTTGTTTCCCAAAAATGCAATGCTCATATGTCTTGGAATCATCGATCTGCACCGCTGGAAGTCTCATCACCATACTTCGGTTATGTAACTTTTGCAGTGCATTAAAATTAAGGTAACCAAACCTTCTATGCCAGAGCATTGAACCATCACTTGAGGCTATAAAGGCATTAAGATGAAATTGAAAACATTTTATTTTCATACATTTTTATTGAATACACCAAATACCTGCTTGTTTTATCATAAATCAAACACTTATTATTGTCACAGACAACATAGTGACCTTTCTTCATTAGCTGATCTAAACTAATAAGATTATTAGCTAAGCCAGGAACATAAATGACATTGTGGATGTATTTCGTACCAGTTTTGCTAATCACAAAAACTGTGATAACACCACTTACCCGAACTTGACTATTGTTTCCCAAGATCACTCTTGATTTCATTGAGTCGTTAATCTCCACAAAATAATTTTTGTTTTCTGCCATGTAATTACTACAACCACTATTTAAATATCAAACTTCTAAAGACATAACAACATTAGTAGCTAAACAAGCAACAAATAAATTCTCCGAACAATTATCTTTCTCTTTGTGAAAGTTTACTTAATCTTTGACTTTAAAATTTCTTGCCATGAAGTCATATTTTTTTCAATTATAACATTGAATTGCATTTTTTTAATGATCTAATTTATTTTTGTACCAGCTTTTTTTTCTCAAGGTATTAGTCTTACCACAATGAAAACATATAGCTAGAGAGTTAACATTACCCTAGATTTTTTTTTTTTTTGACCATATGATCTACCATTACCTTGACCATTACTTAAACCTCCAAGTCCTCACCCACATGCTCGATTACTATCAGATCCTCCTCCTTTTCTTAAGGCATTGGAGCACTTCCCATCAAGCTTGGTTTGAAATGCTTGCTTTAATGGATGCCCCAACTAATCTATTCAATCGAGCTTCAAAAGATTCAAAAGTCCCCATTAGTTCAATAAATGAGTAATTATATAAATCCTTAGATTCCTCAATAGCTACAACAACATGATCATATTTAGGGGGAAGGTTTCCTAAAACCTTCTCAATAATCTTTTTGTTTTGACAAATCCTCACCAAAAAACTGCATTTGATTCACAAAAGTAGAAATTTTGACAAAAAAATCTTACACTAAATTTGTAGACTTCATTAACAATCGACATAGAGATTACAATTTCACCATAAAAATTTTGCTTGACCCTTGATAGTGTTCTTAAAGCAAATCCTATGCCTCTTTTGGTGTTGTTACTCCCATCACACATGGGAATAAAGCATCATCCATGTTTTGTTGGATGAAAAATTGGGCCTTCATATCTTTCTTCTGCTTCTTCTTCAACTTATTTCTTTGGGTTGTTGTCAATCATGTAGCTTGACTTGGATCTGCAAGCTCACAAAAACTATTTTTCAGCAAATCCCGTGACTTCTGTGACTTGAATAGCATCCGCATTTTTAGAGACCAGATTTGATAATTGGTTCCACTAAAAATAAGAACATTAGGAGCACTTGAGATAATGTTGTTGGTTACCATTTTACTCTCCTTTTCTTTTCTTTTTTTTTTTGTCGCTCCCTTGCGTGCTCTCTCTTTTTTTCCTCACTCTTGATATCTTTATTCTAATATCTTTATTCTAATACCAAGTGTAGAAAAAGAAATGAAGATGAACAATGGAGAAATAAAATTGTCTTTTCATTATTCACTCTCTGAAGAAACTTCAACCTAACGATAATAAATATATAAGCTTTATGTCGTAGCACGTAGCCCATACTTTTATTGGTGAAATAAATAAAATATTTTTCCTAAACAATAGCAACAGATCATCGTGATGAGAAAGTGGAAAAAGTAAAAAACTTGAATCAGTCAAGAAGCAATGATCGGATGCTTACCAGCAACAAGGAGACCGGAACTCTTCCGACACCTTGTTTTACTTGCCGGCTCACCAAGTTAGTAGTGTTCAATCTCATTAGTTATCGCTACTACTCCATGCAAGCATTCATATCATTCTCTTCTATACCTTATCTGCAGCTTCCCTGTTTGTGATCAAATTCAGTCCATTTTTTCATTCTGCAGAGTGCTGGACCCAAAAAACTTCCATCAAGGAATTTTTTTTGTAGCGTAACAGAGCATAATAACATGACCTCTTTTTTTTCCGTACTTTTATATTGCTGTCAGGTACCTGAACTCTAAGGTTACGAGGGAGGCTTTGAGAGGTCAGAAATGGACGAGATATTGCTGATAATGGATCGGAATTTCTCGATTTGGGTTCAAGCTTACGCTCAACAAGCAGTCACTGTCAACAATACCAAAGCAAAATCTAGAGGTAGCATGTAGGATCGCTAAAACTGTGTATCTAAGTGACATGGGGGACATTTTACACCAAGTGACAGTGCGTTGCTCCATAATTCAGTCGAGAGAAGGCCCTTTAGTTTCAATATTTGTGGCCAACCACATCAAAACAAAGCTTGGTGGTGGTGCACAAGGCCAAATCCCTCAACTTACAGCATGTTGTATGCTTTTTGAATCAATTATTGAGTGTTATTGTCCATCAAATTGCAGATTACACTGAGTTGAAACCGATTGCTGCAAAAATATGACTGTAACTACTGAGTGCAATTTAAATTGCTGTTATCATCAGTGAATTTAAAACTGTGGTTTTGGACCATGGGACTAGTTAGGTTCTCGTTTACATTTTATCAGAAGACTGCTATACGTTCTTCTTTTGTTGGGATGCTTTAATATTTTGATTTCAAATTCTGTACTTTCATTAATCAATAATAGCTGACCTTGGCATTTCCTTTCATTAATACATTAGATCTTGGGATTTACTTCAACAAAGTTGATTATACCAATCTTTAAATTAAAAATTCAACAAACTTATGTGAAAAAGTTTTAATTTCTTTTACTTTAAACCAGTGTTTTGAGTTCCGTACTGTACCGACCGGTACCAGACAGTATGTACCGTACCGGCCGAAAAACGGTACCAAAATTTGAATTTTGATACCGGATTTAAATACCGGTCGGTACCGGCCAATACCTGTTGGTACCGGCGGTACCGGTCGGTATTGTAAATACCGGTCAAATACCAGGTGGTACCGAAAATTTTAAAAAGTATAGGGACTAAGTTGCAAAATTTTCAAATTTTAAGTGAAAATAATAAAATAAATTTTAAAAATTTTTAACTTTCCCAATCCCTCCTGGGTCTATTCCCCAGCGCGCCCCCCCACCCCCCCCCTTCTCTTTTTTCAACTTTTTTTTAATTTGT
>JANZXR010084374.1:0-10806 GCA_027575705.1 Erythroxylum echinodendron
ATTATTATTATTATTATTATTATTATTATTATTATTATTATTATTATTATTATTATTATTATTATTATTATTATATTGTTACTTTAAGATGATATAAGTTAGCATGTTACAGCGTGATTTATTTAAGCATATGCATAATTTTAATATTCATACTTATGAAGTTTGTTAGTCACTAAAGTGACCAAACTTTAATTTTATATGAATATTAATTTATGAAATATTTAAATTCAATTACTCATGATTTATGGATACTTATTAAGAAAAACGATATAATGAATTCATGAGTTTTTGAAGTTCACTAATTATAAAATATTTTAGGATTATCCAAAAGTTAATTAATTAATTTCATAATTTGCAGACATGAAGTGTCAATTTATATGCTTAGAATCAATGTGTTTAGTATATTCAAAGATAGCTAGCATGTTTATTTGAGGTATATTTAATTAACAATTAAATTATATAAAATTAGCATTATTATTGTAATTAGGGTATGTTTTAAAATAGCCCAAAGGAGATCTCAGATATACACTAAATGTTTTGTGTGGAATAATTGTTTTGAATCTTATTTAAGTGTTAAGTTTTATGACTCAAGGAATTAATGTGTGAGTATTCTATTATGTTTTGCAGTTTATATTCCTGTTAACTTTAATTAAGTTGCTTCATCTGTTCCATCCTTTAATGGATTAAATTACTCTAACTGGTGTGAACAAGTCAAATTTCACTTTGGTGTATTGGGTCTTGATATGACACTCCAAGTTGAGAAACAAACTGTTATTACTGATGCAAGCACAACTGATAAGAAATCTTTCTATAAAGCTTGGGAAAGATCGAACAGATTGAATTTACTGTTTATGCGAATGACTGTTGCAAACAATATTAAGACGACTCTTCCCAACACTGAAGTTGCTAAAGAATTTATGAAAATTTTAGAACAGCGTTCCCAAACACTTGCGGGGACATTAATGGCTAAGTTGACCACTATAAAGTTTGATGGTTCACGAAGTATGCATGAACATGTCATTGAAATGACAAATATAGCAGCAAGACTAAAGATATTGGGAATGAATGTTGATGAATTTTTTTTAGTACAGCTCATTCTTAATTCTTTGCCTCCTGAGCACCATTCCAAATGAATTATAACACTATAAAGGATAAGTGCAATGTGAATGAATTGACTAGTGTGCTTGTTCAAGAGGAGACAAGGCTTAAGAATCAAGGGACCCATATCATTAATTTGGTAGGTCATCCAAGAGCTAAAAAGAAGCCCAAAAGGAATTATGGCAAAGGCAAGGGCAAGCAAGGACCAATTAAAGTTAATGAATCCTCTAGTCAAATTCATAAGAAGAAGGAACATAAAGTTGATAGATGCTATTTTTGCAAGAAACTTGGGCAGTATCAGAAAGATTGCCTCAAACGTAAAGGCTGGTTTGAAAAGAAAGGTAAGCTTAGTGCTTTAGTATGTTTCAAATATAATTTGGCTGAAGTTCCTTATAATACTTGGTAGATTGATTCTGGTTGTACTACTCATGTTTTGAATACCTTGCAGGAATTCCTTACAACCCAAACCACAACCCCAAATGAAAAGTTTGTTTTGATGGGGAACCGTGTCAAAGCTCCAGTTGAAGCCATAGGAACTTATCGTTTGATTTTAGATATTGGACATCATTTAGATTTATTTCAAACACTTTATGTACTTTCTATTTCCCGTAATTTAGTTTTCTTATCTAAACTTGATTCTGTTAGTTATACTTTCAAATTTGGGAATGGATGTTTCAGTTTATTTAAACACAATTGCCTTATTAGTTCTCGTATTCTTTATGATGGCCTATATAAGTTGAATCTTAATAACCTTTTTGTTGAAACCCTACTAACCCTGCATTATAATGTTAGTACTAAATGTGGTTTAATTAATGAAAGTTCAACTTTCTTGTAGCATAAACTTTTAGGTCATGTTTCTAAAGAAAGACTACAAAGACTGGTAAAGAATAAGATTTTCCTGGATTTGGACTTTATTGATTTTGGTGAGTGTGTGGATTACATTAAGGGAAACCAAACCAAACATACAAAGAAAGGAGCCACAAGAAGCACATAGCTTCTAGAAATTATAAACACTGATATATGTGGAACTTTTGATGTTCCATCTTTTAGTGGAGAAAAGTATTTCATCACATTTATTGATAACTTTTCATGTTATGGATATGTCTATTTATTGCATGAGAAAACTCAAGCAACAAATTAAATGTGTTAGAGGTGTTTGTTTATGAGGTAAAAAGGCAATTAGATAGAAAGGTGAAAATTGTTAGATCTGACTGGGGGATGAATTTTATGGAAAATATAATGAGTCAGGACAATGTCTAGGTTCATTTGCTAAATTTCTTGAAAAGCATAGAATATGTGCTCAATACACAATGTCAAGTACACCATAATAAAATGGTGTGGCAAAAAGGCGATATCATACATTAATGGATATGGTTAGGAGTATGTTAAGGAATTTGTCATTACCCTTATCATTGTAGATGCATCCATTGAGGTCCACTATTTACTTGTTAAATAGGGCTCTTAATAAGGCAGTTCTAAAGACTCCTTTTGAACTATGGACTGAAAGGAAATGTATTCTAAGTCACCTGTATGTTTGGGGTTGCCTGACGGAAGTAAGAATTTATAATCCACATGAAAAGAATTTAGATCCAAGAATAAATAGTAGATTTTTTACTGGTTATCTAGAAAAGTCTAAAGAGTATATATTTTATTGTCCTAATCATACAACAAGAATTATTAAAACTGGAAATGCTAGGTTTATTGAGAATGGTGAAACTAGTGGGAGTGTTGAAAGACCACGTAATGTAGTTATTGAAGAAATAAAAGTTCAAGTTCCCTTACCAACTTCTTCAATACATGTTACTCCTACAGTTGTAGAACAATTTGACAATTTATAGGAGCAATAAATAAATGATCAAACACTTCCTGAAGAGCCTATGGTTAATGAACCTATTGAACCTACAATAAATGTTCCAATTGTAAAACAAACACAAGAAATAACATTAAGAAGATCTCAAAGACCTAGAAAACTAGCTGTTTCTAATGATTATGTGGTATATCTACAAGAGTCAGAGTTTGATATAGGAAATAAGGATAATCTAGTTTCGTTTTCACAAGCCGTTGAAAGTATTGATTCTACTAAATGGATTGATGCTATGAAAGAAGAGTTAAATTCTATTGAGCATAATGAAGTTTAGGATTTTGTCAAATTGCCTGAAGGTTGTAAGAGAGTCAGATGTAAGTGGGTTTTTAAGACCAAACGTGACTCTTATGATAATATTGAAAGATATAAAGCTAGACTTGTTGCCAAAGGTTATACTCAAAAAGATGACATTAATTGTAAGGAGACTTTTCACTTGTTTGAAAGAAAGACTCCTTTAGAATTATTATGGCACTAGTGGCTCATTATAATTTAGAGTTACATCAAATGGATGTGAAAACAATATTTCTTAATGGTAATTTAGAGGAAGACGTGTATATGGATCAACCTGAAGGCTTTTCAATTGAAGGAAAGGAAGACATGGTGTGTAAACTTAAGAAGTCAATATATGGACTTAAGTAAGCCTTCCGACAATGGTATCTTAAGTTTATTGATACTATTGCCTCCTTTGGATTTAAAGAAAATATTGTTGATCGGTGTATATATCTAAAAATCAATGGGAATAAGTTCATATTTTTGGTACTTTATGTTAATGATATCTTTTTAGCAACTAATGATCTTGATTTAATGCACAATACCAAGAAATTTCTCTTTGAGAATTTTGAAATGAAATATATGGGAGAAAGCCAGTTATGTCATAGGAATCAAAATATTCCGTGATAGATCACAAGGACTATTAGGCTTATCTCAGAAAGCTTACATTCGTAAGGTCTTAGAGAGATTTGGAATGAAAATTTGTTATGCAAATGTAGTTCCAATTCAGAAGGGAGACAATTTTAGTCTTAATCAATGTCTAAATAATGAATTAGAGCGTAAGCAAATAAAAAATATTCCTTATGCATGAATTGTTGGAAGCCTAATGTATGCTTAAACTTGCACCAGACCAGACATTAGCTTTGCTGTCAGTATGGTGGGTAGATGTCAAAGTAATCCTGGATTGGATTATTGGAAAGCTGCAAAGAAAGTTTTGAGATATCTATAAGGTACTCAGGATCATATAATCACTTATAGGAGATCCAGTCATCTAGAAGTGATTAGATATTCAGATTCAGATTTTGTTGATTGCATTGATACCAGAAAGTCCACTTTTGGCTACCTTTTCTTATTAGCTGGAGGGGATATTTCTTGGTAAAGTGTGAAGCAGTCTATCATTGTTGTGTCCACTATGTAAGCTGAATTTGTAGCATATTTTGAAGCTACAAATCAAGGTTTATGGTTGCGAAACTTTATTTCGAGACTTGGAGTTGTTGACAATATTGCCAGGCTATTGAAAATTTATTGTGATGATTTTGTAGTAGTTTTATTTTCAAAGAATGACAAGTATTCTAAAGATGCTAAACATATGGAATTAAAATACTTGTCTGTTAAAGAAGAAATTCAGAAACAAACAGTGTCAATTTAATATATTAGCAATACTTATATGATTGTAGATCCTTTGGCCAAAAGATTGGCACCAAAAGTATTTAAAGAATATGTTGAAAGAATGGGTATTATGAGATACCATTATTGAGATTTATGATGTTTGTATTTTAACACTGTGACCTCATTTATATTTCTATTTTTGTTAATCCTATTTTGTAGTATGCATTTATGAATAACTTATGTTTATAGGATTTGTCTTTAACTAAGACATTATAGTTAGACCATTAATGTGTTTCTTATTTATGGATTATATTGAATAAAGCGCCAATATTGTAGTACGTGGAAAGAATTATGTCGTTTGTTAAGATGTGAAACTGCCACGACTCTTATTAATCTCTTTGTTTGATTATGATTTATGATATAATCAAAATTAAAGAATTTAGCAAAAGTTATGTGCATAATGTTTATTTATTATTAAACCACGATATAACACTTTTTAATTAATGAGCCAAGTGAGAGAATGTAAAACCTATATATATTTAATATATGGCTCATTAAATAATTATGGTTTTAATAATATTAAATGCTAACTAACTTATGATTGGTCAATTTGATGAAGGAAGATAATCTTGATTAATCAAGTTAAGATTTTATTTTAAACATACCATTTGATAGTAACGGTTTAAAGATATCTTTATTTAATTTGAAACTAGTCTTCTCTCGCTCAAATACAACTCCGTTTATTTTCCCCATCAAACAGCAGAATTATTGAGGGAAAGAAAAGATAAACAAGTTTCTTCACATTTAATGTTTTTGGAAGGGTTTGTCTCAATCAAACTTATACTTATGGATCAAGGTATGTACTTTATATTCTATATTTTCATGTAAACATAGAATTTTCAAATATGGGCTAAAGAATTATTGTGTTTATATTTATGCAATAAATTATGTTTACAATAAGTACCCATAATTTCACCTGCCATTCGGAGCACTCCCCTTTTTCTCGACTCTGAAAGTTTAAAACAACCTCAGTTTATCTTTCAGCTCACAATTAAAAGCTGTGTTATGGAGTGTTCAACAACCTTCATAACACAATGGTGTGTGTTATGGAATATTGATGAGCACTCGTCGGGGATTTATAGACCTTGGTGTGACTAGTGAGAAAGAAGCGTATTGCAAGGTGGAATGCGGCGTAAAGCTGTGGACGAGATTTACTCACTCGAATACGCGTGTTTTTTGTTTTATATATACACCAGAGAAAGTCTAAAAGCTCTAGTAGAAAAGGAGGTGGCCTCCTATACCAATAGACCTTCACTATGTAAACACTTTCTGCTAAAGAAGGAGCTGCATATTTGTCCTGATATGTTCAAGAGTCCCTCCATTCATATGTTCAATCATATAAAAGACAAAAGTAAATTGTGAGCTACATTTCATATTTGTTACTGCTGAGATTTTAAATCTATATTGTTTTTATTTGGACACGTTCTAGTCACATATACAATTCAGTCACATGTAGTACTCGTGCTATGCTCTTCTTACTTGGCCTTTTGATAGTAGAAAGTTGACATTTCAAATTATTTTTCTTCTATACTTTATGGGGGGTAGAGAAGCTTGCCCGAACTTACCTGTGTATTTTCATTTTCCGGTTATTACGATGATTCAGCAGTAGATTGTTGCATATGAATGAGAAATGATATTTTGTAGTGGATTTTTTTTTTAAACGGATCTAAACTCAGGATCGAGCCTAACTCGAGCTTAAATTTTGATCCAAATTTCAATTGGATTCAAGTTCAAGCCTATAAAAAAAATCATGCCTTTTCATAGTCCTATCTTACTAGATTTCGAATTTGAGCCTGCTAATCCGACTCATTGCCAACTCTATGTTGCTATTACATCAACTGTTTTTGCTTACATTGGATCAGAAAACCACCTTAGATTTCTAGGATCTTATACACTTTTTCATGCTTTCTGACCTTTCACTCGGAGCACCAGACAAAGCAGGGACTTCATGAAAATTTCACGTTCATCTTCTACTTTTGATCTTTCATTACCTTCCTGAGTAGAGAACTCGAATTGATCAAAAAGCAACAATTGCCAAATTTGAATTGACAAAAGAAGCAATTCTTAAACACTTCTATATATATATATATATATATATATATCATATCATATCATATCCATGAAGCACTATCCTTAATGCTGCTCAGACATCATATCACTTTACACCTCAGGAGTAACTCATTCGATTCAGATAAAAAGGAAGAAACGATTCTGACATTGCTTCCACTTCTAAATCAGATTTCTAATCATGCTAGCTATCTTTCCTATGTTTGATGCAAAATCGAAAAGGTTCGGGTTCTTTCCGACCTGATTTTGGGACAAATCTAATCGTCAAAATTTGGACTAGTCACCGAGGCAAATACATGAGACAAAGCAGGTTGTTACCCGGAAACTAAGAAGAAAGGTTCTCGAAGAAAATGGATCATTTACACTTGTAGTTTAGACCGATTCAATAACTCTAATTCGAATTAAAGAGAGTTATATGACTAAAAATAATTATTAAAAAAGTTGATTGATAATTATATTTTTGTCTTTAATCTCAATCCTTCCCTTCGATATGAGATTTGATACTCGATATATCAGGCAAACACAAGTTGATACCCAGTACTTGGCCTCACATACCACTTTCAACCCTTGTTCTTGCTACTTTGTGACTCTAGTTCTGTTTAATCCACATCTAAAACCTCAAATTCCTTCTTTATTTACAAATGGAAAATCTTGGAATAAGGTATATTTCTTATAAATGTAAAGGTTTGACAGAGCAAATTATTCACCAAAAGCCTTATATTCTGCTGCTTTATATGAAAATGACCAAGTGAAAGTAAGCTTATTAATGCTTGGCTAATTAAGGGTCTACAGTGTACATTGTCTTAAAGAAACAAACATCAAAAAAAAAAAAAAAAGTGAACGGAATGTGTGACAGTTATTTACAATTAAAATACTTAATAGAAGATGAAGTTCTCCCATTAAATATTGAAAGCATCCTTATAGAATTATGCTATAATTACTTAATTTAAAAATTTTAATGAGACAAATGATAGATAGCATCCCATAAATTCTATTTTTTTTGTTTCTATAAAAATTAAATAACTAATGATCATGAATCTTGGATGAATAATAAAATTAGTTAGTAACTAAATAATGAGATAATGAAACAATCTTGTAAGGTTGGTCTAGTTGTGAGCAATCATTACATGATAAAACTATCTAACCTTGCGAAGTAATCACAAACTTCAAAGTAAAATCACTACAGTTTCATATAAAAGAGTCACTTACCAAAGCTACATTGTGGGAACTCTATGTACCCATGATTCCAAGTGCTAATGCTACGAATGGCGGTTGGAATCATAGGGACTTTGGCCTTATTCACTGTTTTCTTAAAAGATTTTTTTTTTCCTTGTAACGCAGCTTCATTATCCCTTTACTCTGCAACTTTGGATACTTGTCTCCAAGAATGTATTTCTGTCCGTATTTTCTCCAGGTAAACCCATCTTCAAGAGGACCTTTGACTCCCATTCCTGGATCAACTCGAACTTGTTGCATCCGTCTTGGAATACTTTTCCTGTCGGATTATTACACCAACACAAATAGGTTCGACCAATTCATTGAGATTCAGAACTGTAATACACGCGTGAAGTTCATATCAGATTTGACCTCTTCTTGGATCCATCTCTGAGGTCGAGATCGGAGTCCTCACTGCAGGAACTTCCAGCTAGAGATGGCGGCGATTCAGACATTGGAATGGAAACAGATGTTCCTGAACCTGAACTGCTAAAATCTACAGTAGATAGTGACTTTTGGTAAGATAGCGATTATTAAATTTATTATTTTTATCAATTATTATTATTATTATTAATTTTCTACTTATTATTAATTTTATTATTTTAATCACTTATATTATTATTATTATTATTATTACTACTTTTCTACTTATTATTATTCTTATTATAATTAATTTTATTAATTATTATTATTATCATTACTTTTTAATTATTATTATTATTATTATTATTCTCCATAATATGAAATAGCTAAAGACAAGGTGTGGTAGTCTTTAGCTATTCTCCATAGTTAAAGAATAACAAAACCTCATAATAACTATTCTCCTTTTCTTTTTCTAATCAAACACAAGAATAAATAAATGTTAAGAATAGATAGGGAATAGAATTTCTATTCCATTGAACCAAACATATCATAAGTATATTATAAATTAAAATTAAGTAGGATAATGATAAACTTTTGATGCTTAGAAACCTTAAATTAATTTCACTAGACCTAATTCTATATAAATTAAAATTAAGTAGGATAATGATAAAACTTTTGATGCTTAGAGACCTTAAATTAATTTCACTCGACCTAATTCTACTTAAAATCAACCAATCAAATTATATTTGATTGGATTAATATCAAATTTAAATTCAGTTCTTTTGATATGATCATGAAATTAATTTAGGATAAAATGGTTTTAAGAAAGTTTAAAAAGTTGTTAAATTTAGAAGGAAGAAATTTAAGTAACGAAGTTAAAGGATCAAGTGGATTCTAATTTATATTGTGCATTTCGCAAAAAAAAAATGAAATTTCATTTTTAGAACACTAACATGTAAAATATTGTTAGAATAAAAAAATTCATAAACTAGAGTTTGGATTTTATGGAATTTACATGGAGTTGAAAAAATGAGTTTAAATATAAGTAATCAAGCATATGGTCATTTTCAGTCAAATCCATGTAATTGTTTTTCAAATTTGTTAAATATTTGTAATAATTTATAAATTAATAGCTCAGAGTAAAATAACAAATTTAATTTAATTGATATTTATAAATCAATCTTGTATTTAATCTTAGTCTATTATTCTCCAAATCACTAAAATAATAAATAATTTTTTAATTATAACTCAATCTAAAAATATTTAAATTGATAAATAAACGAGGGCAATCCTATTAATTGAACTATCGTCCTAATATCTCAATTATCATTATCGTTAAAAATGCAAGATTCTAGCACATGAATGGTAACAATAACAACAGCTACATCAAAAAAAAAGAAAAAAGAGATAAATTTAACTATGCTAAAATTGATATTATTATTATGTTCTTATTTTCCTTAGCAACGATTTGCGAGTCCACTTTAGTCTTCTCTTCATTCTTTTCCATATCCCACTTGTTGGGTTCTTCTTTGATACCCCTGTTTCCTGTACTTGAAGTATGGTGCAAGTTAGAGGACTCATATGGAATCGAGGATACTTGGTGTCTGGAAAAAAAGAGTGAAGAAAACTGATGAATCATTAAATTTTATAAATTAAAGTATTTAAAAATCCATTTTTTAAATTTTTTGAGGAAGAAAATAAGAAGAAGAAGGGTCCGTACCGCAATAAAGAAATCAAGGTTGTTTAGTCCGAAAATCATCCATTGCATGCTCTCCGTTAGTGGCGCAGTTGGTGAGTAACTGATCTTCCCATGAAACTCGTGTTTTGTAGTCCGATTTGGTGAACTTCTGCTTTCGTTAGCTTTCATCAAGGATCAACTAACTTTAACAAACTAAAGCTCAACGTATTCTATTTAGTCTTCCACTACTAAGTTTACGTTAAAGAGTCTCAAGTGGAAGAAACCAACTTGTTCGATTTGTTTAACCTAACCTAACACATTTGAACTCTGAATTGTTTCAGGGAATGTAGCTTCTTTGTGCCTCTATGCTGCGCCAATGTAATGTTCAGAATCCTGACATTATTATAACACATTCTATTGATGATTATACACTGTTTTTTTCTTGTAGCTTGTTGGTTGCACACTATAAAATTCACAAGGTTCATAAGAAAGAAGAACACAGATAAGTTTTCTTGTATTCCCTACATCATTTCGGTGTTAGCCTGCCTTATTTACACTTTTTATGGAACTCCTGTGGTGAGCTATGGTTGGGAAAACTTGCCTCTGGTCATGATCGATGGTATAGGGTTACTTCTCGAGTCATCCTTCATCATTATGAACATATGTTTTGCTCCAGCAAGAGAGAAGGCAAAATAGCTAACCTCCTTAAAATCCATTAATCTGAACTCAACTAGCTTCTTGTACCTAGTTACTTGTCCTCGTACATGCAGGTGAAGGTTGCAGCACTAAGCATACTTATGATTCTGTCTTTCGTTTTTGTTGTCCTATTCTCCATATTTGCATGTCATGATCGCCACCATCG
>JANZXR010084385.1:0-10805 GCA_027575705.1 Erythroxylum echinodendron
GATACAATTCCAAGGCATAGCATAATTATACTCACAATTCAATTTTTATCACATGTCATACATCATAATGCAATTTCCACATCACAATATTTCAAAGAAAATCATTTTAACACACAACACACATACAAGGCATTTTGCTCATTACACAATAACTATAAATAAATTACCCAACTAAATCCCTACTTAGAAACTTACTTAAAATGCCTCTCTTCTTGCTCCTTTTGCCTTTCCTCTTGATTTTCTTCAATATTGGCAAAAATCCCAATTCAATAGGAATCCAAATTGAGAACCCAACAAGCACATTCACTAAAAATTGATTATAGGATACTTAAACCCATGCATTTTCTAAGCTTTATGAACCAAAATCCTTCACAAAATACAAAGGTAAATTGCTCTTACCTTTAATCTTCACCAAATAACAAGATTTTTGGCTCAAAAGAAAGCTCTTGTCTTCCTCTTTCTTTTTCTCTTCTTGAACAACCTCAAAATCTCTTTTAAAGACTAAGCAAAGATGAAACCTAACTTGCTTCTTCTTTCTTTTCTCTCATGAACAGCTCTCTCTCATGTCTCTCTCCTTATTTCGTTTCTCTCTTCTTTCTTTCCTTAAATTTTCAGTTTTGCTTCTTCTAATAACCAAGACAACACTTCCTTTTCCTATTCTACCCTTAATGAGAGTTAAAAGTCTACCTTACCCTTCCTTTAATGCTTCTTGGCTTTCTTAAACATAGTGACATGCCAAAATTGCCCTTATTCCTTCTTACTACATTAATTACTAGCCAATGAAATAAAATCCTACTAACACTTGAATAAATAATTAAACTCCAATAATAATTCTATCATGACCTCATAATTCATCCTAAGGCAAAAATTCAATGTCCATGCTTATTCCATAAACTATCATGCTTAATTCAACAAAAGAGATTTTCGGGAGCCAATACTAAGCCCGATATGAATTGGTCCGTATGAAATTATTGTGAGTTAACGCTACTAACAAAAGAATGTTTCAGATCCATAATGTGTGATATGTGAGTATGCTAAGAAATATTAATATGATCTGACAAAGATGTATTGTCGGCACATGAAGTGAAAATGGTTAGTAATTTGAGATATATATATTGAGGAACTAGTTAAGAAAGAAAATGATTAAATAAATGATTAATATATCGAGTGATTCCATCGGCCACATTCAAGTGGAAGAAAGTATTCAAGTGATGACGGCTAAATGGGAGACAAAGGAGCATATGAGGAGACAATGTCCCTACCTGTTTGAACAAATAGATAAGAATTTCGAGGACAAATTTTCTTTAAGAGGGGGAGAGTTGTAACATCCCGTTACCCATGTTGAGGCTAGAACAGTAATTATGAGAGATTAATAAGAAATTAGAAAATACATTTCATGCTCATGCATTATATGATATGCTCATATTCATGAATATTGAATTTTTGCACATGAAAATAAGTGTACATGCATTCATAGACGTTCCGAGTATAGTTGATATATAATTGAATTGTGAATATGATTTTGTATAGAATTGTGGTTTTTATATGTTGAAAAAAAGATTTGGAGAGTATATTTAGTAATTTAGAATTTTTGGAGAATTTTAGAAAATTTTCTAAAAATTTGGGTAAATTTTGGACTAGGAAGAATGCCAAGTGGCAAGAAAATTGATAAATAGTAGTAGAATTAAGAGTCAAATGGTAGTGAAAATTTTTATTTATGACTTTGGGATTTAATGACATATGTCATTGAAAATTGGAGACAATTGGAATAGAAATTAGAGTTGAATGGACAAATTGAATAAGAAAAATCTAAGTGAGCCTATAAGGAGATGACATATGGCAAATCACTATTCTTTTAATTGTAAAGACCCTTCCTTATCTTGTTTGTCACTATGCTTTCTAATTGAAGGGGATTTTGTTCTTGTTTTCTCTTCTTCTCTTAATTACTTTCTTCTTCACTCTCACCTTTCACGATTTTGAATCTCCAAGCCTTCATTAACACTAAAGCTTGGTTTCATCTTTCACTCATCACTCCCATCTTGTTTTCTTCTTCATTTCTCACCAAAGACCCAAACTCCCATCCTCCATGATGATATACGTGGGTTGTATGAGAAGCTAGGGTTGGTGTTCTTTTGAAGGATTTGAAGAGAAATCAAGTAAGTTATACGTTGATTTTCATGGGTTAGTGTAAATAGAACTTATATATGGAGTAATTTGAGATTGATGGATTGGTTATGAAATTATGTGTATGTGTAGTGGATGAAGAATAAAGAATGATGATGTCTTGTTTGATGTATTTGAATTTTTGATAATTGATAAGCTGTTGTTGAGATGATTTTTTTAAGATAGAAAGTTCATTATGATAATTGTATATACGATGTGTTTTGTTCTTAGTGTATATGATCATGCATGGATCTTGAATTGTGTATAGATGATCTTGAACTATAATTGGGGTATTATTGAAGAATAAATGAGGTGAAAATAAGTTAGAAGTAGTAGATTAAGGAAAAGAGATGAATGAGGAAGAGATTGATGAGGAATTGTGTTAGTTGTCGTGGTTCAATTAAACATGCATCAGTTTTTTCGACATATCTTGATCTACAGATATCCAAATAGGATGCTTATTGACTTATATTAAACTAGAGACGAATTACTACAATTTTTATAAAGAAATCGAGTTTGAATTCTGTCTCAATAAGTGCTGAAAATTGTCTTGAAGTTAAGTTTCAGATTTTATTTCTGTTTCTGAATAGTTTGGAGTAAATTGTGTATAACGTTTAGAATACTGATCCAAATTGTATGAACTTAGGTTCTTTAGAATATTAAGACATAGATAAATAATTAGTTAGAAGATGACTTTGCCAAAAAAAACCTCATTTTCTAGGTGTAAATTAGATGTGAAGTTCAGAAAAAGGAAAAAAGGGAGAAAGGAGGCGCTTCATCCAGATGCAGGTCACGATCGCGATGCATTGCAATTGAAACTCTGCCCAAGCCATCGAGGTCGTGAATCTACCGAATTCGTCGTGTTCGCGAGCGCTGCGAACGTGACGCCACTACGGAAGTCGCGACTCCGAAAGTGATATACTGGAGATGCCTTCCAAACATATGTTGGTTTATTAATGATATATTGAGTTGTATATGTCTAAATGATATTGTTCTTAATTCAAATTAAACTAGAGACATAATTCTACAACTTTCATGAAGACATCTAAAGTTAATTCTGTCTCTAATATTTCCAAATATTTGTTCAAAATTGAGTCTGGATTGAGGTTATAGTACTACCCGAGATCGAAATTTTGTCTTGATGTTTTCGTAAAAACTAAATGCATATAGGTTGAATCAGACAAAGGTGTCTTCACAATTAGTTCATTTCTTATATTTCAATTGGCATTAAGTTTGCAATTTTTAGATATCTTAGTTGAAAGTTATGAGTTGTACAAATTGAGGGTGTGATCATGAACTAGCCAAAAGTTCAATTATACATAGTTTGTGGTATTTTGAGTATAAATCATAGGGTATTGAACCAAATTGGATGATCTTGGTGTGATTAGAAACTTAAGAGATAGAAGAACAATTTTCAAGAGAAAGTTGCCTCAAATGACTTCATTTTCTGGGTCAAAAAGAACATGAAAAGTTGACCCGAACGTGTGTCTTAGGAAAAATCTGAATTGAAGAAATGAGATATGAATTTTGATTTTTATGGTTTTATTGAGATATAAATGATAAATATAAATGATAATTATGTGAGTTTGGAAATGTTTATGATTAGGTGATGAGAATAATGGAACGATACCCGAGATTATCATGAATATGCATTGTACGTAATTCATTTCATACATGTGCATTAGTAAACACTTATAATTGTGCAAATTGTGATATGTGTGTGTTTTGCATAATATAGAGGAACGAATTGACCACCATCCTCTAGATGTTGCCAGATCTTCCAAGCATTAGCTTCTGGAGCAACTTGTGATTGACCTAGACGGTTTCTTTCAATTATTGTTTGCCTAAATGCTGTTATGAATGATAAATGAATGTGATTGATTGTATTGGTTTCTGGACAGGAGGTCCGATGAATGTGATGTATAACAGAAATATTAAAGTGCTTATTGAATGTGAATTGAACGGAGTAAGTGTTTTTTGACTTAAGTGTTGAATGTCAGACTAAGGTCTGATGACAATGTGAATGAGATATAATAGTGAATATGATTGTGTAACATTGAGCACTTTCAAATGATTGAATAAATGTGATGCATTTCATTATATGAATGTATGATCAGATAATGGGAGTTGTGACTAGAGTAGCTACCGATCAGAGCTTAAAGCTCAAAGTGTGAAAAGAGCCTCGAGCTCAGAAAGTGATTCAGAGCCTTAGGCTCAACGTTTAATGATCCCTATATGGGACAGTTATCAATGAGCCCGATATCTAGTGGATACGGGACAATTAGGCACTCTGTCACAACAACTTAATAATTGGAAAAGTGTCTCATGAGCATTTCATATGCATTTGTTAAGTATGTCTGCTAGATTGAAATGCCAAATTTGTCTATGCTTAAGTGAAAATGTGATACTAATGTAATGTGCAATTTTTGTGAAGCGTTTGTTATGTGAAATGATGTGTTGCATGAATTGAGTGAACTATTGATGATGGTTACCTCACTAAGTTCACAAAACTCACCCAAAATTTGCAATTTTTTTTAGGCTTGAAGAGTACCCCGTTAGACAAATGGAAGTATACCTACAACATGTAAGTAAGAGATAAAGGTCGGGATCAGTTGGCATCTGCATTAGTATTTCTTTTATTTTGTATCAAATTAAGTCTTCCAAAATTATTGTAACTTGTGTATTCGATTATTTCTATTGTAACAGCCCAGAACACCCGCTTTTAAAAAAAATTTATACCGATTTTTGTTAAGTGTTAAGTGATGTGACATGCCATCTTCGCGGGGCACGGATCCGGGTATCACTGTCGATATCGGGTTCGGGTTTTGCGAGAATGGGGTGTTACATCTATTTAGAGATAAATTTCCAAATTGGAAATGTTTGTATATGATTTTGTAATGTAATGAAATTTTGACAAGTATTTTGTTTTTGTAACGGGCCCAAATAGCTATTGAAATTTCTGATGATTATATTACTATGATTAAAAATGTTTATGGAATAAAGTAGGCTCTATTGGATGATTGATCTCCGCATAATATGCTTGTGGCTTCAAAAAAAAATTTATACTGAGTTGACTGAGTAAGTGCTCTAGCATGCCACCCTTGCGGGGCACGATCTCATATATCACTCAGGATATCAGGCACGTGTCTTGCGGGAGTGGGGTGTTACATAAGGGCTATGGTTTACTTCTCATGCTAGCCCTCAAGTGTTATTGGATCGACTCTAACTATTGTATCCCATCGTCTTTTCATCAACTTTTTTTTATAGAAAGAAAATGAAGAAGAAATCATTTGAGCTAATTCATCATCGTTTGATACTAAAGTTGATGTAATGGAGGCAAAATTCTACATATTTCATGTAAAGTCGGTACAAATTCAAAAATCTTTTCATATTGATGAAGGAAAAAAGATAAAAATAGAGTTAGAAAGATATATAAAAATAACTACCATCGTGCCTGCTCCTACGCAGATGAAGGTTCTCATTATAGAGGAACTTGATGAGTAACATTTTACAAAATGAAAGGACGGTAGATGCAACTGCAGAAATAAATTATCGAATGTAGCAAATCTTAGAAATTTATGAAGAAGTAGGTAGATGTGATAACGTAGAATTAGTTTTTTAAGAAGAAAAAGAACTAAAAATAAGGGTCAATTATGTCAAAAAATTAGAATCCGCTCTTAAAAAGTTTGAACATTATGAGAGTCAAAACCAATAATTATTAGAAAAAGTGAATTTGGACAATTTAATAGAATTCCATATAGTCTTTATTAGCAAAAATTTAGTTTTAAAGAAAAAGTTGGAGCTACTAAAACTTTTGAAAGATTTTGAAAACTATTGCGCTTGGGACAATCGAAATGTTACGGTTGAGCAGAAGGTTTGTGAAATATAGACTTATGATAAAGCCATAATTCTGCCCTTACTACCAAATCCTTAGGTAATGATCTAAAGAAGTTAGGCTAAAGATTAGAAGAAGTTGAAAATATTTTAAGGTGGTTTTATTAGACTAGCCATATACAATTAGTGATTAGCCAACATTATGCCTATAGTTAAGAAGAATGGAAAGATTTCTATTGGCTTTAGGGATTTAAATGTAGATAGTCCTACAGATGCATATATAATGTCAATGGCGAATTCTCTGATAGATGCAACAGTTGGATATTATTTGTTTTCTTTCGTGGACCTTCTTTTAGTTATAATCACATTTTTATATTCAAAAATCATATTTTTAATACAACTTTTAGATGTCTAGTGACAAAAGGGACATTTGAGTGGGTTGTAATATTGTTCAGTCTAAAAATGAAGGAGCCACTTATTAAACGATTATGAATAATACCTTTCATAATTTGATAAGGCATAGTTTGGAAGTTTATGAGATAATATTGTTGTGAAATTAAAAAATGAGTGCAGATTATATCTAGGATTTATGTAAATCCCTTCGTAAGATGAGAATGCACAAATTGAAGTTAAATCTCCTAAAATGTGTTTTCAGAGTAAAAGTGGGGAACTACTTGGAATTTTTAGTTTATAATAGAGGAATTGAGCTAATTAAAAATAAAGAAAAAGCCATTCTTAAAGCAAAACTGCCTTAAAATATAATGGAACTTTAGGGATTTCTAGGCCAAATGAACTACGTGAAAAGCTTCATTTCCAATTTAGCAAGAAAAACAAAAAGAATTTTAGACTTATTAAGGTTGAAGAATTCCAAAGAATTCCATTAAGAGGAAAGGCAACGAGCAATATTTGATACTATAAAGAAATATCTAACCGAACTTCCAATGTTGATACCCCTCAAAAAGGAATTTCGTTGTATATTTATACTATGGAAGAATCCATTGGGTGCTTATTGGCTCAAAATACTAAGGTAAACTATAAATAAGCTTTTTATTATTTGAGTAGAGTTTTCATACCGACAAAAAAAGAAGTATGTATCCATTGTTAAGTTATATTTAGCATTACATTTTGTCTCCATTGTTAAGTTATATTTAGCATCACACTTTGCTTGTTCAAAATTAAGGCATTGTTTTTTAGAAAATAAAGTTTATATGATTTAGTATATTGATTTAATGAAATACATATTAAATAAGTCAGTCATCTTTGATAATATTGGAAAATGACATGACTTTCGCAGACTTCAACTTAATATATTACGTTTAAAAATATGAAAAAGGGCAAGTATTAGCTGACTTTTGAGCAACCCATCCTAAAATTGAGATACAAAAAGATATGGGACATTTATTTCTCAGTTATAAGAAGAAGCCATGGGAATTAAAGTTTGATAGTTTTAGTACAGAGAAGTCATCTAGTATTGGATAGTCATAAACATACCGAATGGGGAAAAAAAACTCCTCTCCCTTAAAATGGACATCCATGTACAAATAATTAGGTAAAATATGAAGACTTGACAACTGGAATAAAACTGTTAGTTAATCTTAAAGTCAAAGAAATTCTTATCAACGAATTCTCAACTAATGTTGCGTCAAATGGCAGGAAACATAAATACAAAAGTTTGACTTCATCACCTTATTATAATATTGGATAATTAGAAAAGTTTATAATTCAATCAAGTGTAAAAGTCGTGCACTTCACTCGTGATTTTACTCATCCCTTAAAATTGCATATGATTTAATATTCTAAAAGGTCCTTTTACTTATCTTTATTTTGTCCATTACCCATTGAATTAATGTTTTTCATTAAATATTTTTTAGAACTTAAATATGTCTCATGATAATTCTATCAAAATTTTGACTAAAAACCTCACAGAAGGGTAGTGAAGACAATGAATAGAAACACGATGAGTTTTTTATAATATTAAATTATAATGGATTTTTCAAAAATGAACCAACTCACAAAAGAGATATTTGTCTCTACACTTCGTTTAAAATCAAGGATTTGGAAACTTAAAAGTACTAACGTATGCAGAAGGAAATCATGCTTTCCCCGTTGGTTGCTAAGATGAGGTATGCTTTAATTGACAGCCAATTTAGGATTGTTATTATTTTAAACTATCGCTTTAATAGTTTATTGGTTGAAACTTCACAAGTTACTTCAGGACCCTAAATCTAACAGACTAATTCTAGAAAAGACGAATTGCACGAGAACCCCTTGAAATTATCCAACAGTCTAAGACATAAACCCCATTCTGCCATAATTAGGCTAGAGAAAGTAGAGATGTTAAGCAACTAAATGAACTCTATGGTTTCATCATCATTCCTACGCTTTTAATAAAAATAAGGGCAGCACTTCAAAGACAGTAGTATAAAGAAAACTGAAGATTTATGAAATGTGAAAACAAAATATTGGCTTCTTATAACCATAAGCAAAATTCAAAATTATGATCAACTATAATATAGCATATCTACTATAAATCATTTCTAGAAGGTGTTACTGTAGAGCAAGAAAAGCATCTCCTCAAGGTATAGAAGATTGAAGCTGAGATATCAATGGAAGTTGCATGACATTTGCACAAAAAAGAGGTGGAAGAGATTGACAACAAGATTACTCAAGACTGAACGAGTTTTGCCACAGTAATAACGCTGGTTCAGGGAATTATATACTGATCATTGACAATCTTTCATTAAAAATTGATTAAATCGAGTTCTTTGGAATTGTTGGAGCAATTATTCACAAAAGGTTTCATTTGAAAGCTTCCTAAGTCCAGTTTGAGCAATTAAAGCCCATGCGTATTTTGCTATTAAACGCACCACCCATAGTTTATTAAGTATTGCAAGATGGAGACAGCAATGGACAAAACCAAAATAAAGTACTGTGATCCCTATGGTGGTGGACCATGTCTTGAGCAGGTTTAGTTGGGCGAAACCCGAACTTGAGTTATCAAAAAAAAATTAAAAGGAAAATTGAAAGTAGAAAACTTTTTACAGCAGACCATGTAGTGGAATGGCCAGGCTTACTGCTTTCCCAATGACACAAACTTAGTATCTCGGAATTCTGGAATTATAAGCCTCTCTTAAGTATCTGGATCAATACATCAAATATCCAACAAGGGATCTAGGTCAGCTCAGAAAACATGAAGGAAAACTAATTATCTGTAGAGAAGGAACAATTATAAGATAACGAGTTCCAAGAGAAAACAAAATAAAAAAACCAAAATAAAAGCGTCCAACTAAACTACGCTTCACTCGAGCATTACTAATAATGGCAATATATTTCTGAAAAAAAAAATGGCAATATAAATGTTTCGAGTGTTCCACTGGTGAATAACTGATGCATACAACTAACTAATGCAAGAGGCTTGAAAAAATGCTAGCATAAGAGCAAAATATTTATTGGTAGTAATATCTCTCAAATTCATTGCCAGTTCTGTAGTCAAACTCAAATATGAAATCATCGCCACTGACTAACTATTAGCATAATAAAGAAAAGTTGCAAACAATAAACCCCAATTTCATCCTGAGGTCTCACTTAAAACATAGAATTTTGAATATGGGGAAAGGCCCATCTGCCGGGAAGTACAAGCTAAATTATTTGAGCAATTCATAGAACAGAGATGGCTAATCCAAACGATCACAAGGCCAGCATTCAGATTTGCTTACCTAGAAGAAATAATCAATTCAATCACATCACATATTCAATCGGAATGTTGATGTTGTTGTTGATGAAAGGAAAGGCATACGGAGAGGGACAGGCGAGCGTTTTGGCACTGTGTCCGTTTGAGCGCCGTTCCGCCGCTCCCACAAAGGTTACGAACCGCCTCAGACTCCTCGGGACACGCCATCGACACCATACACTGCGCAAGTTTGTGATTGAGGTGGCGACACGCCGTTTCACGGGCCACACTCTCTGGGAGACGCCCGTAGCACTTTCTCAACGCCGCATATAGCCTCTCGCACTTTGCTGGTATGCTTGACATTGATTTGCCTTCCCTCATCCCTTTTCCATCTCTCGCAAGTAGTAACTGTATTTAACTTATTTACTTGTGTTAGTTACAAGTTTTTCTTTCGAAAATTAAAATTAATTAATAATAATAAGAACATAGGTGAACAGAGGCTTTGGAGAGCCATAAAAACTCCCCTACATCAAGAAATATGACCGAAAAGACGACGGCGTTTAAAAACACATAAAGAGCCAAACACAAGTAAATACGACAACGTTTATAAAACGACCAAGAGCTCGAAGACACATGACGACTTTTCAGGTTATTTTCACCATAAGCTCCATCGTTGAGTAAAAGGGGTAAAGAATTCCCCGTAATACGAACAACTTCTATTTTACACAATTAGGGTCGAAAGTTTCAGAAATTGCTATCATGTTAAAGGTGTTGTGTCTAATTTCTCTTACTTTTAATTGACTTTATATCTTGATTTTGGTTACAAACCTTTATGTTTTGATTCAAATGTGAGATCAATTGAGTGAAAATGATTTGAATCCTCCATTAAAACATCAAATTCACGTAATTTTTGCATTAAGCAAGGTGGTGATTTTATGTCACCACCATGCATGGTTAATGCACGGGGTGACGAGGGAGTCACACCCGTTGTAACACCCCACTATTCTAGAATACGCACCAAGACGCCCGTAAATCATTCCGATACATATCCTAAAATAAGAGAGTGCTACGTGCACACACTACAGTACTCCACATGGCATCGTATAAATTTGAATAATTAAAACAGTAATTATAAATC
>JANZXR010084466.1:0-10802 GCA_027575705.1 Erythroxylum echinodendron
CCGAGCTTCCATTTATCATGGTCGTTTTCATGTTTGGGATGTTACACCTCTTTGTTTAAGACATTTCTATTAATACAGATTTAACGTTTGCTTTCAAAAAAAAAAAGATAACTATAGCCATTCTATGTTTGAATTTGTTTGACATGAAAATCAATCAAATTGGATAAATGAAAATAAATACAATAATAAGAACAAATAATACTTTTGGATTAAATTAAGTATTTAAATAATTATGGTATAACAGTCAATCTAACACAAATACAATTTCTAATTTAATTTAATAATATGATTATGATGTATTATAAATATGTAATCAATCAAATTATTTACTTGAATTTAAGTAATAAATATTCTTTTACATAAATTATTCAATTTACCTTGTTTATTTTTTCTTATCAATTCATTTGAGATGATATGGAGATAAATTCAAATTATGAATTATGAATAGCATTTAGGTCCAATGCATTTTCCATATTGATTATGCTTGGGAGGCTATATTGACAAATAATTTTTTTTTTCAAGAATTTCTTAAACACTTGCTAAGTGACGTGAGCATAAGTGGCTGCCTCAACTCATTTCGTGAAATAATCTATGGTGAGAAGATTAAATTAGTGATCATTTAGAGCCAACGAGTTGATCGGGTCAATGAGATCAATTCCCTGTAAAGAAAATGGCAAAGGTGTCGCCATCTACTGTAATGAAGTTGTCGGCGTAGCCATCTTATCCCGCTGGGGTGAGTGGAATAGACTCCATTATGAACTTCTTTTAGTATTGATTGGTTTCATCATGGTTTAGACACTACAGTAACGTGGCATCAAGATTCCATTTTCACAAAATTTCTCCATTAAGGATGAAATTTATGTTGGGAAAAAAATACAAACAACGTTTTCTTTAACTTAGTTTCGGCAATTAAGTTTTTTGATATTGAGGGTTCACTTTAGTGGCAATTATAGAGCATACGACTTAATCAACCAATAATCCAAGTTGTAATTGTATAAAATAGAATTGTGACAATAATAAATAAAATAGACATGAAAGTTTAACGTGGTTCACCCTAATGCTGGGTTATGTCTACAGAACACACCCAGAAAATACTTCCACTATAAAAATAGTAGGTGCAAAGAAAGTTTCACAACACCTCATAAATGAGTGCTACCCAAAAATAGTGGTAGTCTCGGTATCTCTCAAAGAATATCTTACAACAATTTCTCTCAGTATTTTATCACTTACACTTTTAAGAACCTCTTAAAATCTTAACTCTCTTTCTCTTTTATTTTTCTCTTTGCCTTGACGCTCTCTCTCCCTTGACTTTCTCTCTTTTGTTTGTTTTATTTTTGTAACGAAAGGAGGAAGCCTTATATAGGCCTCTAATGTGTTAGAAAAATCAAAGTTAGGTAGCCGTTATTTTTGGATGCTACCTAACTTTGACAAAATTTGCAGCCTTTTGGCTGCACCCTAACTTTGTCCTTTTTTTTCAATTAATATGTGGTGGGTCTCCTATGTGGGAGGAACCCACCTAACAATTCTCCCTCTTCTAATTATATGAGGAGATCCACCATTCTAGCAGCAAGTCAACAATATTTGAGTTTACTCCTTGTGAGAATCTTTGTTAACATATCTGATCCATTCTGATCAGTATAGATCCTTTCAAGTTGTAACTGCTTCATTTCCAATATGTCTCTGATCTATCTAGTGATATCTCACATCTATGTGCTTCAGTTTTGAGTGAAAGATGGAATTCTTTCTAAGGTTAATTGCACTTTGACTGTCACAAAACAACTTATATTTTTCCTGATAGAAACCAAGTTCATTCAAGAACTTCTTCATCCATAGAAAATCCTTAAAAGTTTCAATTGTTGAGATGAACTATGCTTCTATAGTGGAAAGAGCAACAAATTTTTGCAACCGCGACTGCCATGACATAGCTCCCCTTGCAAAAGTGATCAGATATCTTGATGTAGATTTTCTTGAATCAGCATCACCAGCCATATCTATATCATTATAACCAATTAATATAGGTTTGATATCTCCATAACATAAACATATTTTGGAGGTGCCACGAAGATATCTAAGAATTCACTTTACTGTAGCCTAATGTTCCTTTCCAGGATTTGAAAGAAACCGACTCACTACTCCAACTGAGTGAGCAATATCTAGCCGTTTGCATACTATAGCATACATCAAACTACTAACAATTGAAGCATATGGAATCTGCTCCATCTCATCCTTCTCTTCTTTTGTATAAGGACTTTGCTTCGAACTTAATCTAAAATGATTAACAAGAGGACAGTTAACCACTTTAGCATTCTCCATGTTGAACTTCTGAAGTACTTTCTCAATGTACTTCTCCTGTGATAACCACAATTTATTGGTATTCCTATCTTTGAATATCTTTATGCCTAGAATCTGGTTCGTTGGACCTAAGTGTTTCATGGTAAAAGACTTACTCAGTTCCTTCTTTAAGCCATCAATTCTTGAAGCATTCTGTCTAACAATTAGCATACCATTTATATAAAGTAAAAGGATGATAAAATCACCAGAAAATTTCTGGAAAAAAAAATAGTGATCAGAATTCGTCTTTTTTTTCCTTGCTCCCTCATAACAAACTCGAATTTCTTATACCATTGTCTCGGTGCTTGCTTTAAGCTATACAAACTTTTCTTAGTTTGCAAACATAGTCCTCTTTTTCTTTTTCCTCGAAATCCTCTGGTTGCTCCATATAAATTTCTTTTTCTACATTACCATGAAGGAAGGCAGTCTTCACATCTATTTGCTTAACCTCCAGGTTGAGGCTTGCTGCTAATCCTAGAAACATATGAATGGATGTCATTTTCACCACTGGTGAAAAGATTTCTTCAAAATCAATGCCTTTTATTTAGCTAAATCCCTTGACAACCAACCTTACTTTAAATTTTGGATGCAAGCCCTTTTCATCATGCTTGATCCAATACACCCATCTATTCTTCAAAGCTTTCTTGCCTTCTAGTAACTCCACCAGCTTAAATGTTTTGTTCTCACACTAGGATTTCATCTCATCTTACATGGCCTCGATCCATTTCTTCTTGTGTTAACTATCCATATCTCCTTCAAAGCTCTCAGGTTCTCCTTCATCAATTAACAACACATACTCATCAATATGATATCTGGTAGAAGGTTGTCGAATTCTACCAGATCTCCTTTATGGAACAAGAGAAGTTGCAGGCGTTGGTGGTTGAGCGTGAACACCATTTTCATCTGGTTCAATCTTAATGGGAGCATCATCTTCACCAGATCTCTCATCATGGATCATATCTTCAACTTGTCTTGGCATAAGTGTTCGAGGCTTAAATTCTAAGTCTGTTGAATCACCATCAGACTCTGTTGCATCCTTCTGCGCCTTGTTAACATCTTCAATGGTTTGATCTTCAACAAACACAGTGTCACGAATCCTTACAAGTTTTTTTTGTATTGGATTATAAAATCTATAGCCAAATTGATCTTGGCCATAGTCGCTGAATACACATTGTCTTGTTTTGGAATCAAGCTTAGTTCTCTCATCTTTTAAGACATGTACGAATGCTTTGCAGCCAAACACCTGCGAATGATCATAGGAAACATTCTTTCCTGACCATACTTTCTCTGTAACTTTCTGCTGTAAAGGAGCACAAGGTGAACAACTCAGCTCGTATGTTGCTGTTAGTAAGGCTTCACCCCAAAACATCTTAGGTAACTTTGAATGTGAGAGTAGACATCTAACTCTCTCCATCAAAGTTCTGTTCATCCTCTCAACTAGTCCATTTAACTGCGGCATTTTTGGAGGTGTCAATTGATGTCGAATGCCATACTCTCTGCAATAACCATCAAATGGTCCAGTGTATTCTCTACCATTGTCTATTAGGATACACTTGAGTTTCTTCCTAGTCTGTCTCTCACTGAGGCTACAAATTGTTTGAAAATATCTAGCACTTGGTCCTTTGACTTCAAAGCATACATCCATATTTTTTGGGAATGATCATCAATAAAGGTCACAAAGTATTGAGCACTACCAAGTGACCTCGACATTAGTCCATAGAAGTCTGAGTGTACCAAATCCAATACATTCTTCATTCTAGAAGGAAGGGAACTTTTCAAAGCAAATCGATTCTGCTTTCCTGCTAGACAATCAACAAATTTCTTCAAGTGCACCTATTTATGTCTAGATAACACATTTCTTTTCAGCAACAGTGTCATCCTTTTATCACTCTAGTCTTTTATACCATAATTCAGTTGTGTCATTTTTCTCCATTGTGTTTACAACATCACTAGAGAGCTTCACTTTCGTCACATAAAACATTTGCTTTAAACCTTTGGCCACCACCATAGAACCTTTAGTATTCTTCCATTGGCCATTCCTGAAGGTGTTACAGTAACCTTCATCATCGAGTTTTCCTGTAGAGATCAAATTCAAGTGCATATATGAAATATGTTGTACATCTCTCAGGATGAATCTCGTGCCATTCTCTATTATCAGGTGAGTGTCTCTTTTGCTAACAACATTGGATAAATTGTTATTTCCAATTCTAGCCACACCAAAGTCTCCCGATGTGTAAGATGAGAAACATTCCCTTCGTGATGTACCGTGAATAGTTGCACCACTGTCAATCACCCAACTTATCTCATGATTTGCCATATTGATTATATCACCATCATCACCATCGTAGATGATATTGAACTCACCGACGATATTTCATTTCCCTTCACATCCTTGCCTTTTTTGTTTTCTTTTCTGAGAAGCCAACAAAACCATTTAATGTGCCCCTTCTTTTTATAATGATGACATTCCACATTGGCATACGTGTTTGACCTTCCTTTGCTCTTGTCTCTGGGCTTATAACCCCTAAATTGACTTCTTCCTCTTGAATTGACAATCAAAACCTTTTATTGTGATGAAGAATTTGAATTTCTCCGCCTCATTTCTTCATTCAAGATGCCACTCTTGGCGGCTTCTAAGCTGACTACACCATTCGGTGCATAATTTGTAAGTGAAAATTTCAAAGTCTCCCAAGACTCTGGTAAAGAAGCGAGCAACATAACAATGAGCACTTCATCGTCAAATTTTATGTTCATCCATGATAGTTAATCCAAGATCCCTTACAAGTTGTTCAAATGCTCTGCTACTGAAGTACCTTCTCTATATTTTATTTGCATCAACTTTGTCAGATAAAATAATTTATTATTGCGAGTCTTTGAGACGTACAACTATTCGAGTTTCCTCCAAAGTGTTTGAGCGTTTGCCTCAGTGAAAATTTAGTTATAGACATTATCTTTAACATGTTGTCGAATGAAACTATAAACTTGCTCATGCTTGAACTCCCATTCCTTATTTGACTTCTCTTTGGGTTTAGCACAAGCAAATACCGACAAATGCAATTTTGTCACGAATAAGACATCCTTCATCTTGTTTTTCCACTTGTAGAAATTTTCACTATTTAAACTAATCATCTTTGCCGCCTTTGCCTCCATTTTGATCGTACGTGTGAATAGTACCTATATGTATGAACAGTGCCCGTACGTAGCAAAGATACCAATCTGTGGAGAAAAAATACAAACATCATTTTCCCTTAATTTAGTTTTGGCAGTTAAGTTTTCTAATATAGAGGGTCCACTTTAGTGGCAACTATAAAGCATACGACTTAATCAACTAATAAACTAAGTTGTAACTATGTAAAATGGAATTGCGACAATAATAAATAAAATGAACACGAAGATTTTACGTAGTTCACCCTAATGTTGGGCTATGCCTACAGAACACACTCAGAAAAATACTTCGATTATAAAAATAGTAGGTACAAAGAAAGTTTCACAACACCTCACAAATAAGTTCTACCTGAAAATAATGGTAGTCTTGGTATCTCTCAAAGAATACCTCACAAATTTCTCTCACTATTTTATCACTCATATTTTTAGGAACCTTTTAAAAGCTTAGCTCTCTTTCTCTTTTATTTTTATCTCTGCATTGTCTCTCTCTGTGCCTTGACTTTCTCTTTTTTGTTTGTATAGGAGGCCTTATATAGGCTTCCAATGTGCTAGAAAAATCAAAATTAGGCATCAGTTATTTTGGGATACTACCTAACTTTGACAAAATTTGGCAGCCTTTTGGCTGCTGCCTAACTTTGTCCTTTTTTTAAATTAATATGTGGTAGGTCCCCCATATGGGAGGAACCTACCTAACAATTCATGGACAACATCCTTAAGATTTTCCTTTATACTACATTTGCATAGATAGGATATTATTGAAATTGTATGGATCCTTTGTTGATGAAGTATACCAGCCAAATTTGCTAATGGATAATAAAAATAGTTCTCTCTTTCCCAAATAAAAAAATTCAATTTTCTCAAACTCTTTAAGTAGCTATATCAAGTATTTTCAATAAAGGATCAATTTTAGATCACCAGTTTACCATTTGCCTTTCATCTTGTAAGTGATGAATGCAGAATCATTGTATACAACAAGCTTTTTTATTTTTGTTTGTATGGTTAGATATAAATCGTTTACCTCAAGCCTCGTATTTAGTAATATCATTATTTCACTTGAATTGTGACTTGATTGAAACTAGGAACTGTTTTGCCTTAAGAGTTAAGACAAAACTCCTAAGCCATTGCTATAAACATTTTTTGATTGTCTAGATACATCTTCCAAGTATCACTATCGTGGTCATCAATTTCTGTTTCTACCACCATCATATCATGATCCAGGAATTTAAATTTCAAAGCCTTGTATTTTATTGCAATGGGATCCTCAGCTAAGTGATCTATGAAAGATTTTCCATTCATAACATTTTGATTCATAAAGACGATAAACCAATACACTTGCCACCAAGTCACTCTATATGACTAGAATAGCTTTTTAAAAATCTACTGTAGCAGGTCAAGAAGTGAAATCAATCATATTATGTGTCTTAACTATTGAATTTTCAAATCCGAAGCACAACAAGTTCCCTCAATAAAAGAATATATTAGGCTTCACACTTTATTAAACTTCTTATTTCTATATTAGGTTGCCCTTTCTTTTCTTAATGTTTCGTCATAGTGTACCATACACTTCTGTAAGAAAGATAAAAATAGTATTAGCAGTCTTCCTGGGATGGGAAGCACAATAGGTGGATTTTGTATGTATGTCTTGATACAGTCAAATGTCATTTGGTAATCGCTATTCTGTTCGGTTGGGCTCTTCTTCCATAATAAGTAGAAATGTGGCTCGCAAGTGTCTAATTAGTTCTTCCGAAAAATTCGATATTTCTTTTCCAGTAAAAGGAATTGGCATATTTAATTTGGATGGTCATTATCTTATTATGATTAGCTCCAATTCCTTTCTCACTCACCATAGATCCTAATAATTTTCCAAGTTTGCTATAGTGTTGAATATTTTTGACATTTTCTGTAAAGTTAGACAACATTTAATTGCATTTTTTGATTTATTAGTAACTTATCAGTTAAGTTATGTAATTTGATATGGATAAAGATAATAAAGTGGCCCAATAAATGATCTAAGTCAATGGGCTGAAGTCTATAAGTCAATGGGCCGAAGTCTATGTGAAAAATAGATTCCGTTCGATATGGACTGGACCCATATCAGGCCTGTGATGAGGAAGCCTGATATAGAAGCTATATATAAACGTTAAGATCTCTTGCAGTTGCTCATATCATTCATAAGCATATGAAATTTTTGACCTGTTAAGAGAGCTTACGTATTGAAAAAACTATAGAAAGATGTTAACCACGATCCTGTAAGGAGTTCTTGTGAAGGTCCCGATTGATTGGAGCTCATTTTGGCATCAATCATAAGGTATTTCTACATTTTCTTCATTTATTTCTCTTTCATGAACAATCCGGGACATATAATAAGGCTCATGTTACGTGTTAACATGGTACCAGAGCGGTTGTGTGATCGAATGGTTAAAAAAGAAGTTTTTTTCGGTTTTGTCCATTAGGGTTTTCGGTTGTTTTTGATCAGTTTTTAAAATTTTCTCATTTGTGGATGCATGAAAGTGGAGTACATGAGGTTAGTTATTAAGAACAAGTCAAAATGGGTTATAAAGCATGAAAAACATATTTCGGAGTCACCAAAAATTGCCCTCACAATCAACAGCAATAGAGAATGCCAAACATGCCCGACTTATGAAATGTGCAAGAAGGGAGGCGATTAGGTTGGCACGTGAGTAGTACGTGTGAACCAGGTGCTGACATATGGATCCACCACATTTTGGTCGCGTACATATGATGCGAACTCACACGAGTAGCGAGGAGACAAATATGTTCTTTGTACATGCCATCCACATGTCTCGACAAATGGCATGCGAGGGTGCAGACATGTGGTTGACGTGTGATATTCATGCACTGTACAAGACCATTGCATTTGGCATCAGTGTTGGGCCCCGTTTTCGAAGTCCAACTCTCATGCAGAAAATCATAATACTTGGGCTCTGATACCACAACTGTCAGAAACCTGTTTTCGGACCCCAACTTTCAGGCTTGCTTATAATCATAATCATAATACTTGAGCTATTTCTAATAAAGAACACATTAATGATTATCAGTTCATCTTCTTAGCTCAGTTCCTCGAATAGTCGACTAATCCATTTCAGCCTGAATACCTCAAGGGAGAGCATTGGTGAGTCCTTAATTTTACACATACACCTGCTTCGGGGCTATTAGCATAACTTTTTCTACAAGCATCCAATTTAGGGTTTCTTTGGATAGTTTGAAAGAGGACTTCAAGAGCTACAACTTTCATGACTCAAAGACCAATTGTATCCTCTAAAGGGTCGAAAATAGGGCAGAAGATAAACCATAAATAGTAACACAGAAGAAGTTGTGAACAGTAACATAAAAGAAGTTATGAATAGTAACACATAAGAAGTGTGTGAACTGTAACACAGAAGAAGTCCGTGAACTGTAACACAGACGAAGTCCGTGAACAGTAACACAGAGGAATCTATGTACAGTAACACAGCCGATACTCTTCAAGTTATATAACTTCTTAACTCCTTCGTATAATCCTTGGCCTGTGGTCTATCCTCTGTGTTCTATCCTCTGTAGTTGACTTCTATCTTCTGTGTTGACCATTTATCGTCTGTGATCTACCTTCTGTGTCCTATCCTCTATAGTTGACTTTTATCTTTTGTGTTGACCACTTATCGTCTGTGGTCTATCCTCTGTGTTCTATCTTCTATGTGATGACGTGTCCTCTGTGTTCTGATGTCATCACAGACGATACTTCTACTCTTGATTCATCATTTTTTTTATGTTCTGATGTCAGCACAGAGGATACTTCTACTCTTTATTCCTCCTTCCCTCTGTATTCTGACGTCAGCACAGAGGCAGAGCACAGGGGATACTTCTACTCTTTATTCATCCTTGCCTCTGTGTTTTGATGTCATCATAGAGGATACTTCTACTCTTTATTCATCCTTTCCTCTGTGTTCTGACGTCAGCACAGAGGATATTTCTGCTTTTTATTCCTCCTTCCCTTTGTGTTCTGCCGTCACTACAGAGGATACTTCTCCTTCTAAATTTCCCTTGCCTCTGTGTTGTGACGTCATTACAGACGATATTCTTCCTCTGTATTTTTCCTTTGCATCTTCCTTATTTAATGCAATCCACCAACCTTCTCAACCACTCTTATTCATTCAACTCTCAGGTCAGAAATACACAAACATAAACATCAACCGCTTTTCAAAATCCTCAAAATCGTTTGATCAACATATGCAAGTGAAACTTAACAGTGTTCATAATCATTCGCAGAATCATACATAGATTTCATTCATCCCCAAAAGAATATTTGTTTTACAAGGCTTTAATAACCTTACAAGTCATAACACATCAGTACACTTAAACCAATAAAACTTGAAAGGTGGTTAAAGCCTTAAGTTCTAAAAAAATCAATCTTAAGATTACAAAAGAAAACATGCAGACTAGGGTACTGCCTTGTATCCTGACTTACTCACTTTCTTATTCTTCGCCTGAATTGGACAGAATTTGGGAGGGCGTGAGCTTAAAACTCGTGGGTAACAGGTTTATAATTAAAAAACAAGCAGAAAAACTTTTTGTACAAACAAATCTTGTTCAGATACAAAACGTGCATACATTCATCTTGTCAAACAATTTATGAGCACATCAGAATGGTTTGGGTGGATCCAAAACAAAATGTACTACATATTGCCCTTAAGGGTCCTGTGTAGCCTTCAACAGAACGTACTATCACAATTCTATTTTATGGTCTTACGTAGCCGTGAACTTATGCGAGTCCATGAAGGAGCTCCATATCACTAGCGGGTAGGCGGGAGAAGCCTTTAGACAAGTACACTTGACTTAACTTAGGGGACCACCATAAACCCACATAACACATATATTTTATGATCTTGAAAACTTACTGCCCAAAATGGAAATTTTTGGAAACTTGCTTTTCATATCCGAAAACATGATTTCATAAAGTTTGCAACTTTTGAAGAAAACATTTTTGTTTTTAAAACATGCAGCATCATATAACACTTTTTGCTACTCCAAGAAAGAACAAACAAATGCACATTTTTAAAGTAAGCGAAATCGTTGAAAGAAATCACTTATGGCTCATTGCTTCATCAAAAAACTGTAACCCACCTTAAAAATCCTTGCTTGCTTAGGTATTGGACTTCAGGATGTCTTTCCTCTTACTTTTTTTGCCTCTCTTGAATCCCTCCTTGATTTCCTTCATAAAAGACGCAACTACCATTCAACAGAAATTCGGATTTGACTAACCCATAATGCACATTCACTAAAATGGATTCTAGAATACTTAACCCATA
>JANZXR010084477.1:0-10801 GCA_027575705.1 Erythroxylum echinodendron
CAGGTTCTACTAATCTTTGCTTAATGTATGAGAAAGGTAAAGATTTCAGGTTAATTGGCTACTGTGATGCTGATTATGTTAGAGATAGGATTAATAGAAAAAGTACAAGTGGAGGTTGTCACTTTCTTGATCATAATCTAATTTCTTGGTCAAGCAAGAGACAAAGTTCAATTGCTCTAGTAAGAGACAAAGTTCAATTGCTCTATCTACTGCAAAAGCTAAATACATGTTAGTTGGAAACTATTGCTCACAAATATTATGGATAAAGTATCAGTTAGAGGACTATTCTATCCAAGAAGATCAAATTCCAATCTTTTGTGACAAAAAAAGTGCTATCAATCTATCAAAGAATCCAATACAACACTCAAGGGCAAAGCATATTGAAGTTAGACATCATTTTATAATCAACAATGGGCAGATATCTTCACCAAATCCTTAAGTGAAGATAGATTCAAGGAAATAAGACGAAATCTGAACATAATGTTAAATGACCATCTGTTTAAAATTTTATGACCCAGATGATACGTCCTAATGAAGCATAAAAGTTGTAAGGAATAGTAATGGTAATTTTCACTCAGTAGTATCAATTTTATGATTATTTGTGGATCAGTCATAGACATTACAAACGGTAACCTTTTAAAAGTGTTTATAAAAAGAAATCTCTCAAAATCTTCAACACCCTACATTCTAGAATTTTCTTACTAACCGACCTGCTTCAAAGTGCTCTCAGTAAAGACGATTCAAATCCTCTATTCTCTACATCAAATCTTTCTCATTTTCATTTCGAATCTTTCTCTCAATTGTTTCTATATACTAACCTCACTTCTTTAAACAAAATACATTTCTGTGTTTAGTGTTTATATATTACAAATTACAAAAATGTCAAAATCTCTTGTCTATGGAAGACTCGTTGATTTCACTGCTCTGAAGGAAGATCAAATGGATATTTAACCTGCAATCAAAGCAGCTAGATGGGAAAATTTCTTCAACTTCCGAGAACCAGTGTATCTAAATGAAGTATATGAGTTCTGGAAAAATGCAAAGGTGGTAGGTAATCTATTAATCTTCTGTTCTTGATTATGGCCTACATGATAAAGGCTAAGGAGGATTATCATCTGAAGAGTGGTTCATTACCTTAAGGTATGTTGTTGATCAGATTCTTCAAAGAATCTAGAATTCTAATTGATAGAGGAAAAAGAGTAAAGCTGAATATTATGAGTATTATCAATACATCTACTATTCGCAAAATGGGGATTAAGACTGAAGCTGAAACAGATAAAGATTTCACATCAACAACATAGTCTAAGGGAGAGATTTCAATCAGAAGAAGCAGGAAAGAAGATGTTTCATCTGGTATGCAAGCAAAACCTCAATCAACCAGAAGAATCTTAGCTGAGGTGGCAAAAGTTGAATAATCGTTATAAGTCAATACAAGCCAAGATGATTCCTGAAAGGAAGGAAAATGTAAAGGTTCAATAACTAACTCACAAAGTGTCCTTAAAGAGGAAGGCTGAGACGCTCCAATCAGAAAGACACAAGAAGTCTAAAAGGTCACCAAGATTTATGATCTTATGTCAACAAGAATAGAAAAAGGAAAAAACTCTGATTCTTGGTCAAGTTTCTGAAAGTGCTAAGGAACAACAACAACAGTAGCCTACTAAAGCAATTGTCTCTATCCCTCAGACTTAATCAGAACAATCGTCTAGAGAGATAGAGATAAAAAGGAAGTTAGTATTTGAGCAGAACAAGTCTCAACAATAGCTTTCTTCTAAGCTAATAGAGGAACAAAGGAAGACAAAGATGATTCAGAAAAAGAAGATTAAAAAGAAGCAACCAATATGCAACCCTCCTCAACCAATGAAGGAAGAAGAAATTCGAGTGGCGATGAAGACTATAGACGATGCATGTCGTGCAGCTCAACCTGTAGGCGTCTATATTTCACATCACATATCAAGGCCATCAGGAAGTAACTTTAGCGCATCGACCACAGATGAAAGTTTCAAGGTCGTTGAGACAATATCGAAAGAAAGATACAAACATATTACAATTGAAGGTATCAAATTCTACTTAGAAACCTTTGTGCATTTAATTATTCATTTTAAACCCTTAGGTTTCATTCCTTCTGTCAAAGATATCCTACACCTTCTAGGAAAACCAATTTTTCAACTACCCAAACCTGATGATCTCAACATTCCACACCAAACACAACCTTTCCGATTACCCTCCATCAAAATTATTGACTTAAATGATTCAATTAGAAAACTATCTATCTCTGAGTACCTTTATCCACTAAGTGAAAAGCTACAAGGTTCTACCAATAATTCGAAGTTCTTGAATAATTTCATCGCATGGGCTGAAGCAAGTCAAAAGTATAATGAAGATCAAGCAGCCTTAGCTAAACATATTAAAGAGATTGATACTAAGGTTGATGATCTAAGTGACTCAGTGGGTGATCTTCATGAGGAAGTAGCACTTCTAAGTGTGACTATAAAAGAAGACCTCAAGACAATCTACACTGATATTCAACATATGCTCTCTGAAATATTGAAGCATCTGCGATGATTTTTTTATTAATAATAAATAAGGGGAGAATAGTAGAAAGGAAAGGAGAATTATTATTATAAATTTATATTTCTTATATATGCATTGTATATCTTGCATTATTTGTCTAAATAAATATATTATTTGTCTGAAAATTATTCATTTAAATATTATCATTATCCGTCTGAATATCTTTTTATCTTCTAATATTATGATTATTTGTTATCATCAAAAAGGGGGAGATTTCTAAGTCAAGAAAACTTCACTTCTTCTATTAATTTTGATGAAAGTCGAATAATAATAATAAAAGAAGTGTGTAAACTATTTTGATGAGTTTGTTAAGTGCACAGATAAATGTAAGTAGCACAAATCATCAAATCAAGATGATATTCAAAGAGCTGACTAAGACAAAGTCCAAGATGGATCAAACAAAGCAAAGTCATCAAACGAAGCGAAGCTATAAGACGAAGCAAAGACATATGACGAAGTCAAGACATAAGACGAAGCATACAAATCAAATCAAGACGATGTAATTAAAGAATAATCTACAATGTCAGCTAGTTAGCTAGTTAGTTGGCGTTAGTTACATGACTCAACTAATAACAGATCTCTGAAGATTCTACAAGCAGTTTTCTCAAGAAGACCGTTGGAGAATTAGATTATAAATATCAATTGTAGTCATAGACAAAATAAGAACTTTTGAACTTTCTACTCTCTACTCTCTATTCTCTACTCACACAAAATAATTCTGTGATCAAGTGAGTATATTGTAAAAATATACTGAGTGAAAAGAAGGAAGAAGAGGGATCAAGAACACCTATAATGTGAGTTTAAAAAACTCAAACAATATCTTTTCAAGTGAAAGGGAAGGCTAGAACCTGAAGAGGCTAAGATAGCAGATAAATAATACTTTGTGAAAGAGACCTGAAGAGGCTCTAGAAGTGAGAAATAATACTTGTAAAAGTTGCAAAAGATAATGAAATCTCAGATAAACTCTGAGAACTGGACATAGCCCAGAAGTTAAGGGTGAACCAGTATAAATCTTGGTGTCATATTCTCTAACCCTTATCTCTTTAATTTCTTATTGTTAAAAGAATAGATACTATTTTCGTTGTTGCAATTACTCAAACAAAATAAATACGTTGTTTGTAATCATCTAAATCTTTCAAGAAAATCAAGAAGTTTTTTAAAGATTACTATCTTGGACGATTTAACACAATTCAACCCCCCTTCTTGTGTATTTTACATATTATACGTGATTTCTATAATAAATGATTTACTTCGTGGATAACGGGTGCTATGGATATCCGAAGATATCAAAATGAATATACTTGAAGGTATCAAACTATGAATACCCAAAAGTATCGAACTGTGGACATTGGTGGTGTCAAAATGTAGCAGCTACACTATATCCCCATAGGCTTGCCTATCTATCCAAAACCAAGACAATAGAGCAGGCACTATAACATTTCCTTTAACCAATTGTAGATTTCACAATTAATATATTAACAAATCATATGATATACATTTCAAGTAATAAAATCTATATTTGCATTTATAAATTCAATTCATGGCTTACCACCATTAGAAGAGTATTAAAATCTCACTTGTATAATCATACTATACACATATGAGTAATGAATATGCATAAAAATCATTTATGTACATGTAAATTTTCTTGGGAATGCATTATGCTCAATCTTATATTTCAATATTCAATCTCCCAATTCACATATGGTAAGTCCTATTTCATTTATTTCTAGTTGTTTGAAAATTTTCATACACATTCATAAAGTTTCGGATAAGATGCGGTAGAAATCGGAAACAAAAACAATGTCATGGCCTTGACAGACACTTTCTCTGTTCATACCTGTACTTATTCCTTGATATTCATATAGAAAATGTTAGAACTGGGTTTCTAGGTCTCTATAAATTTATTCCTCTGTGTCTCTCATTTCTATAGCACTAACAATTAGACCATTTAGACTTCTAAATCAAGAGATATAGACAAAATATCACAAGTTGATCCAAAACAGGGGTAACATCAGGTCACCATTTTCGATCTCAATTTCCAAGATTGTAAAGCCAGAATTAAGTCAAAGTCTCTTCTAGAGATGTTTATCTTTATGTCTAAGGTTTCATATGCAACTAAAATTACACAATTTGGAAGTTTTTAGGTTCAGTTATGACTCAAACAAACCCTAAATAGAATTCCACTACACAATACTCTCTTGTCATATTCAACCAATTCTATAAAAGATAACACCAAAATAACACCAAAGCATCATCCCAGCAACCATTCCAGATCCAAATGAATCTTTTTACATATTCAAATGTACAGAAATATAGAAATTAACTAAGTGAAGTTCCAAACCTTAAAATTGGCAAAGTAGTTCTTCTAGTACTTTTCCTTCCCTTCCTTTTTGGCTTTACTTGAATCACTAAGTGAAAAATGATGGGATGAAGAAGGTGAAATGGAGAGGAGAAAAATCTGAATTTAATCCATTAAAATGTCATCCATCTCCCCTTTCCATATGCCTTTTCATGAATTTTCTAGTCTTAGACACATGTTTCAATCCCATTGGACCATACACAATCCTATTAAACCATATGTTACAATCACATAGGACCATGTGTTATAATTCTATTGGATCATGTGTTAAAATTATATCAGAACATGTATTACAATTCTATTGGATAATGTGTTACAATTTTATTGGACACACATTTTTTAATCTTATTAGTCACACATGCTTTAATCCAATTAGTTCATGTGTTAACTTTAGAAAAATTACATATTGGTCCTTCTTCTTCCTATAACCTTTGCCTATGATCTTATCAATTAATTTCATTCCCCTACATCTTGATTTTCTAATAGAATAAATTTTATACAATTTAGTTAATTTTTTTGGGAGTTATACCCAAAACACTACAAGCTATTCGAAAACAAGGACAACATCCATAACTCAACTTCAAACCAGAATTCAAAACTCTTAGAGGTAGAATAAGATTTTAATTCCTTCATGAAAGTTCTAGACCTTTGTTTCTTGTTTAATCTTCAATTGAAATTATCCAATTTGGAGGTCTATAGGCCAAGATATAGCCAAATTACATAAATCTATTCAGTGGAACCTATCCATTCAGCGAGGTACACATCCCAAATTAACTAATTTCAATCTTATCATACAAGAGTAACACAAAAATACACCAATTTAACCAAGGACATCCCAATTACTTATGGAATACTTATTTTATCAATTTCCCTCACATCACATTCATAAATCTATTCAAACATATCAAAATTTTCCATACATATTTTACGACTAAGTACATATGTCTATGCTAAAGCGAACAAATTATCCATTTACCCTTGTCCTTTACATTAGGTACCATTATATCTCTTACTATACTTAGATGTACTTAATTCATTATGTTCACTTGTTAATACACCCTATACATGTTATAATAGTTTCAAGGTATATGTTGGGGTTTTACAATTCTACTCAAAAGTAGGTGTCTTAGTTGTAGTCAATTTATAAACTAACTCTTGAGCCAGAATGTTCCCATTTTAATCCAAATGTTTTGTTTTTCCTTATATTAAAGTATTAGTAGCTTTATTAACCCCTCACAACATTTCCTGAGCACCTACATCAGCAATAAATGTTTGTCCTATAAAAGTTCCTTCCCCAATCTGTGAGTCATACTTCTCTTCCTAATTGTCAATCACAGAGAGTAATGCTTTAAAACTTCCCCCTAATATATAGGTCTTATATATTGGCTTTCATATCTTCTTTTCATGAGTATTGAGCAAATTTTTATTGATATGAAAGCTTTATTTCAAATTCCATGAATCCCCTTTCTACATGTAACATCTTTAGATTTATAATTTCATGCAACTTCTTATCCATGCCCACCTACAAGTATATTCTTGCATAACTAGTTCTTTTTAATTATGTTGTGTTTTCATCCTAGTATATTAGCCTTTCAATAGAGTTTGTAAGGCAACTTATAGATCAATATTAAGAGGTAAGTTATATTCAAGATTTATGTTGTGAAATTTAATTTAGATGGGTACACTTTTCAAAAATTTCTTGTCTAAAGTCATACCATTTTTTTGTTAAGAATAATTTTGTTTGAATGTGTCGTGACCCATTTCCATAATATTTTACAAATGGCCTCACTTTCAAATCTAAAATGAAGTCGTCTTCTTGTTGATGAGTATTTTGTCAAAGTCCAAACCTACTCTAATTAGCTTCAGCCTATTTTTGGACTTAGGGGACAGAAAGCATTTTACCTATAATGTAACCCATTAAGCAGATATTCCTACCTTAAACACCTCCAAGTGTGGTGAAACTGTTAAAGGTGTCACATTCCCCTTGTGGGGAATATATTGTAGCTTCTCCTATAGATGAAGGTCCCCAACAACCTATTTCAGGTCTTTTTCTAAGGCCTAGGAGTTTGTTAAGAGATAGGGGATGTCGTTCGATGATCCAACAAATTCTCAAAGATCAAAGATTTGTCAGACATCGTTGAAAGTGAAGAAAAAATTAAGGTTTGAAATAAAGGGGCTAGGTTATGGAGGGTTTGGCTTAGGAGTTCTGTATCAGTTGTGAGGCTAATACTTACTCCCAGCGGTTAAAGGTTAATGGAACAATAGAAAAATCTAGTTAGAAGAGCTGGGGAGAAAATTGACAGAGGAATACTATAAGCTGAAGGAGTAGTTGTTAGATGATGCATAAGAGTTGAACGAGAAGGTACCAAAGCTGTCATAGAAGACAAAGAAGCCTTCGATGAACAAGAATTCCCTAGGTTGGAAAGATTCCAATTAGCTAAATTACTTATTCAGGTAATTGGATTTTAAAATTCATCAAAAAAAGAGGGTTTGTTAAGAGAGAGGTTGAAGTATTAAAACGTGGATTCTGTAAACCTTTACCTTTGCAATATGAGATCATCAAACCTATTGCTGACCAAGACGAGATCATTTATGGTTATGAATATGATCAAGATATATATACAAATCAGCAAAAAGATGAAAACCTACCAGAAACTAGTCAAAGTGGAGAAAAAGGAAAAAGAGACAATAAAAATCAATATAATTGGAATTATAAACTCATAGAAACGGAAGAATTAAACCGTTTTGGTTATTATAGAAAGGTTAATAAAGTCAAAAAAATTTCCTACATAATACACACCAAAACATATAACTTTAGGACTAGAGGTATTTTAAATCTCAATTGTGTAATCTCACCAGAAAAATTATTATTAGAATGGTCTAATAAATTAGCCTTAGTAATACAATTAGAGAAACCTTTTGCAGGATTAACCAATATTTGCACTTTATGGAATTTTATTACTTACAAAACAACTGGTATTTTATTAAAATTTTTATTAGATAATGAAGTGCGAAAAAAAAAATACTACTGAATTTCTAAATGCACTAGATCCAGTAAAAGTCTTTCAAGTAGTTACTAATGAAATTTATAAAGAATTTATTGGAAAGGATATAACTTCTTATAAACAAGAAATCGAGAATGAAGAAAGAAAGAATGCATTATGGAATTTAAATAGTATACGTATTTGTGATATTTGTTACTTAGAAGAATATATTTGTGAATTTAAAAAATATTATTATAAATTATCACGTACTGAACAAGAAATGTATATACAAATATTTATTCAAAAACTACCCTATCCAATTAATAAAACAGTCGAAGAATTATTTTTAATAAAACAAAATGCTAATTTAGTAGCCTATAATTTAGGAGGTGCTATTTCAATCACTAAAGAAGTATTATCACAAAAGTGTTTAGAAGCAAAATTATATAAAAAAATTAAGACATAAAGATATCAAATTATGTTATTCAAAACATTCCAAATTGCCTCAACAATATGGATGTGAATTTTCTAACTATCCAAAACATCGTAAAAAACAGAAATATAATGGATACAAATGGAAAAAATATTCTACAAACAAATATAAACATTTTCCACCAAAACCCTATAAAAAAATTTTTAGACGCAAAGCTTATAGACTATATAAACCTAAGAAGAAATACTGCCCTCAAAATAAAACCAAATGTAAATGTTGGTTATGTAAAGAAGAAGGTGATTATGCAAATAACTGTCTTAAAAGGAATCAAATTAAATTCAAAGAAAAAATTAATATTTTAAATTCTGCATTAAAATATAATTTAGAACCAATAGAATCAGAATATAAAATAGATTCAACAATTTCCTCATTATATCAATATAATGTTCAAAACTCATAATCAACAACTGAATCTGAATACCATATTTATTCAAGTGATTATTTAGAATAAAAAATTAAATGCTTATATAGATACAAGAGCTACTATTTGTATAACATCTAAAATAGTAATAAATAATTGGAAAAAAATTAAACAAACCATTACAAATAAGAATAGCAGATGGAAGCATTAAAGCAATATGGTATGTTAGTTATTATAATAATATTCTTATTGAAAATTATACATTTACAATACCATCAATGTACCAACAAGAATCAGGGTCACCCTTAATATTAGAAAATAAATTTCTAAAATTATATAATCCATTTTGTCAATATCTACATTATATAACATTAAAGACACCATTTATAAAGTCTATTAATAAAAAATCTATCATTCTTAAAATCCTTATATATCATACCACATATTACAAAATGTTACAACTTGTAACTAAAAAACTAAATCACCTACAATTTAATATTCTTAACAATATAACATTACAAACAGAAATAAAGACACTAATTGACAATGTTTGTAGTGAAAATCCACTAGATCCTATTAAAAATATAAATAATCAGTTAATTGAAATAAAACTAAAAGAACCTACCAAAGAGGTTAACATTAAAAATACTATACCATATATTCAACAAGATTTGTAAGAATTTCTTAATGAATGTTCAGAACTATTACAAAAACACTTAATTTCTCCTAGCACCAGTAAACATTCAACCTCAACTTTTTATGTAAATATTCATTCGAAACAAAAATGTGGTAAAAGAGGATTGGTAATCAATTATAAAAAGTTAAATGAAGCAACTATTGAAGATACATATAAATTACCTCGAAAAGATTATATTATTAATAAATTAAAAGGATATCATTGGTTTACAACTTTAGATGCAAAATCAAGATATTGACAATTAAGATTACATTAAAATACCAAACCTTTAACAGCCTTTACTTGTCCACCTAAAAAATATTACCAATAGAACGTATTACCCTTTAGATTAAAACAAGCCTCTGGTATTTATCAAAGATTTATGGATAATAATTTAAAAGGACTAGACAAATTTACATTAGCTTATATTGATGGTATTGTTATTTTTCTAATAAAGATAAACATGATCATCTACAAAAAGTAAAATATGTTTTAACCCGTTGTCAACAAAAAGGACTAATCCTTAGTGAAAAGAAAATAAAATTAATATTTAGGAATTGAATTTTCTAATGGATTTCTTAAATTACAAACAAATATACTTGAAAAAATACAACAATTTTCAGATAAATTAAAAAATGTAAAAGAGGTACAAAATTTTTTAGGATTTTAAATTATATTTCCGATCAAGGATTTTTTAAAGATTTAGCTACAAAAAAACTTACAATTAAAATGTAGTACTAAGAAACAATGGACATGGACTGATGAAGACACTAAAAATGTTCAGTCTTTAAAAATTATGTGTAAACAACTACTAGAATTATTCTGAAAAAGATAAACTACTTGTACAAATTGATGTAAGTATGGATACATGGGCTGGATGCCTTATGGCAAAACCACCCACTTCAAGGAAATATCTATTATGTAAATATATCAATGGGACTTGTAATTCCACTGAAAGAAACTACCCAATTCATGAGAAGGAAACATTACATCTATTAAAACTTTCGAAAATGGAATGTGAATTTATTACCTGTTGAATTTCTAATTCAAACAGATTCAAAGCAGTATTAAATACAATATAAAAATCAATTATAATCAAGGCAAATTAATTAGATAGCAACTAGAATTAGCTCAGTTTAATTTTCAAATTCAATATATTACCTTGCCTGTTAATAGTCCTATAGAAATTTTAACTCAAGAATAGAAGCAGCTATCTTAAGTTTAAAGGATTCATTAAAGAAAAGGGAAGCAGAGTTGTTAGACTTACAACAGCAAGTATGTAACACCCCACTCCCGCCGAACCCGAACCCGATATCGATAGTGATACCCGAATCCGTGCCCCGCGAGGGTGGCG
>JANZXR010084488.1:0-10800 GCA_027575705.1 Erythroxylum echinodendron
AGAATGGGCCCGATTTGGTTATCAATTTTCGCACTTTATGTTGTGGTTTTACAAACAAAAATTTACTTATACCGACTCTCTAATGATTGAGTGCATTAGCACGCCATCCTCACGGGGCACAGACTCGAATATCATCAAAGATGTCGGGTTTGGGTCTTGAGAGAGTTGTGTGCTACACATTTAGGAATATATATGATCAAACAATCAAAAAGCATTTAAGACATATGTCAAATATGTTAAGTGAGCTACGAGATAGAGTTCATGAGTTATATGATAAGTAATAAGTGGAAGGTGTTATCCGTTTTCTACCTCATAGTTAGGGACTAAGAGCATCAAGAAATCAAAGGTTACGACGAGGCATCTTATATTGGAAGAAGAATAACCACAATGCTTAAAGCTCTAAGAAGGCAAACTAGAACCAACATATGAAAGGAAGAGATTCTTTCATAAAAAACATAAAAAGAGTGAAGTGTTGTAATTATAGAAACAAGGATCACTTTGATTGCAATAATAGTGAGCCTAAAAAGTACATCCATGTAGTATGGGCATTTGTTATGTATATACCTCTTATTTTTTTTCCTTAACTGACTCAATCTTTTGTGGACTGTAAACTTAGGCATGACCAACTGTGAAGTGAAAGATAGGAAAGCCTTTATAGAATTCTAGACTCACATAGATATAATGGATTTATATAAGAGATAATTCAATAATTGTTGCACAAGGGATTAGCATATATAAGTTAAAAATACATAGTAATTGACAATTAACCTTACAAGAAGTGATGTTTGCTCTAAAGATTTGATAGAATCTTATTTCTATATTACTATTAATTAAACTTGGATTTAATATAAACATTTAAAGCGGTGGAATGGATTTATGTTTTAGAACCATTTCTTATGATCATAGATTCATGTTAGATTACTTTATTGTACTAGTTGTTGTTTATAATAGTAGCAATATAATTTATTCCTTATTTACATCATCTGGTAATTTCATGGAATGCTAGAATATGTCACTTCAATCAAAAGCAAATAAGTCAATCAACTAAAGCAAGTATTTTAGGTGATTTAAATCAAGTAGATTTACCAATTTATAAACATTGTCTAACTAGTAAAATGGCAAGAAGGCCATTTTCAAAAAAGGAATATAGACTGATAATCCATTAAAATTAATTCATTCAAACATTTGTTGTCCAATGCGAGGGCAAGATATAGGATTGTGTATTTCATCACTTTTATATATAAGTACACTTAGTATGGTCATGTCTATTTGATTTTAACAAATTAAAAGCATTAAATTGTTTTATAAAATATGTGAATTTGGTGTAGAATCAATTAGAAAAGAAAATAACAATATTACAAACTGATCAAAGAAAAGAATACTTTTTTATTACGTTTAAGTGGTTGTGTAATAAAAAAAGAATAAAAGATTAAACCTTAAAACAAAATATCCTTGTGAAAAGATGAAACAGAACACTTTATAAATTATTAGTTTTATGATGTAATAAGAAATTTCACTTATCTCACAACCACTTATATACTTAATTAATGCCCATAAAATTAATTATGAACACGTTATATGAGTTACAAATAGGTAAAAAGCATGATAAAACAAACCTAAAACCATGTGTGTGTGTTACATATATTTATTATATTTCTCATAAATATAGATAACTAGGCCCATGATAGTAGAAAAGTATCTTTATTAGGTATTTTGAACGCTCAAAGAAATATGTGTTCATATGTGAACATGGTAAAGAAGGTGAAATAGGAGAAACCCTATTTTTATATAAGTTTCTTCAACATAATGATTTTCTTACATGAAAATAAGGAGAGAGACTTTATGAGTGGGAGTAATCTCAATGAAGAATTGACTCTAGATTAATTCAAATTGTAACCAACGAGCTTACATATTGTATATGATTATAGTGGGAGCAATAAGGACATTGATGAACTTATTTCTTATGAACCTTATTTACATCAAGGTAATTATGGAATAATTCCTAGGTGTCTTTTTAAAATATAAAGAGAAATTCAAATGATTCTCCCATAAGAAGTGGGTGAGCTAAGAAACTTAATTGAGGCTCTTACTGGTCTTGTTAAAGAAGAATGAATGAAAGTAATGAAGGGAAAATGAATTATTTAAGATCTAATCAAGTACGGGACTTATTTAGTCTCTTTAATGAGCAAAAAAAAGCAGAAAAATGGTTCTCAAAATAAAGTGCAAGGTTGATGACAGTATCGAAAGATATGACACATGCCTTGTGGCTAAAAGATATACACAATATAAGGGAATTAATTATAAAGAGAAATTTTTACTTGTTATAAGGTTTCCTTTAATTATGTCTAATATTAACTATAATATATAACATGGATATTAAGTGCTATTTTAAATGGAGCATTATAATAAGAAATTTATATGGAACAACCTATAGGCTTCATTGTGACAAGCTAAGTACAAATGTTAATTATTGATTTACGGCCTAAAGTTGTCCTCATGATAGTGATACGTACTATTTATAATATGATTTTTCATATAATTTTTGTATGATTAATGAATATCGTTGTGTATATATTAAAATAGCTAACTATAAATTTATGATTTTATCTTTATATATGGATGATATTTTAATTGATAGTAATGATTATAAGTTTGTTAAAAAAATAAAACTAGTTATCATTTGAATTTGAGATGAAATATGCGAGTGAAGCTGCATACATTCTTAGATTAATGACTTCCAAAGACCATTTAAGAGATTATTGTCTCTTTCATAAGCAACATATATTCAGAAAATTCTTGAACGAATTAGTGTACAAAAATATAAATCAATTGATAATCTTTTTGCTAAAGGTGAATGTCTCAATCAAAAGTTTTGTCCATTAACACCAAAAAAGAGAAGAAATGAAGAAAGTTCCATATTTCAATATAGATAGAAGTCTGATGTATTCAATGATATGTGCAAGACTAGATATTTATTACATAGAATGGTGAGCATATATTAGTCAAATGTAGGTCAAGCACATTAGGAAGTTATAAAGAGAATATTGAGATATTTAAAAGATATTGTCAGTTGTGCATTGTGTTATCAAGGCAATGACCTATGTATATGAAGTTACATAAATGCAAATTGGGGAGTAGATTTAGATGAGAGAAAATCTACATTTCAATATATTTTCTTACTCAACAATAATGTAATAACATGGAAAAGCATAACAGCTTCTTGTATTATGACTAAAAATGCTCTAAGTTTAAAAGTTTCTTAGTTCATTTAGTAGTTACTAAAGTTAAGACTGGTGTATTATTAATCAATTATAATAGTCAAACAACAATCACTTATACAAAAGATCCCAAGTTTCTTTCCAAAACCAAATACATAGATACCAAGTGCAAATGCCTGAAAGATATAATTACATAAGGTGAAGTGAACATGAAGTATATATCTAAATGTGATATGATGATAGACCCAATGAAAAAATCAATTTCTCAAGATATATATGTTGGGCATGTGAAGTCACTTGTATTATATAGAAATTGATAAATTGTTGATGAACCTGTCTGAAAATAACATTATATGATGACGTTGTTTACTATATGATAAGCAATGTTTATTATAATGTTAATTAGGTAATAATTGAGAGAAAAAAGCTTAAACAATAAAATTCATTTTAGATAATAAAAATAAATTAGTTTAGAGTGATTAAATAGCCAATATATTTGTCTTAAGTTTCTATATAGGAGTTCTAACAAGATGAAGTTTAGGGTAGACTAGTGAACTCAAGTTAAACATTAAGTATATATAAACTAGCATCTATAAGATATTTCATGAATAATAGATATCCAATCCAAATTAGAAAAGAGTTAATATAATAACATATAACATTTATTGTGTGTGTAAAATCAATAATAAAAAGGGAATAATGTGAGTCATAATATCTTAAATTACATTGTCTGAGACCTGAGAGGTTAATTAAGCCTCATAGTATATTTTTATGACTCTTGTTTAATTCCTAATAGTTAAAGGTTTTTTGTGGTGTGTTTTTGAATCCTACCCTATAGGTCTTTTTAGGCAAAAGCACTTATCGCTTATATAGTATAGATTATAGAGTACCAAGTGTCGATCCTACATACTATAACTACTAGTATTATCCTTTTTTATTATTATTTGCTTGAAACATTATAAGAATGGTGATTAATTAATTTCTAATTCAAAGTAATAAAATAAAACAAATCAACACAATTAACTAACTAGAAAAAGATTGAAACTAATAAACAACCAATATAATAATAGCATAAAGATAGTGAATATCCTTAAGAATTCTCAAGTAAATAAGACTTTACACATCAATTTAACCTAAAGTTTATCAGACCATAGAAAATCTTCAATTATACTAATATCTTTTTTAATAGTATTAACAACCAATCCTATGTTAACTAAATAAAACATCTTTCTCATTAGAACCCTATAATTACATCAACTGATTTGTGAATTTCCCTATTAGAATTGATTCTAATTCGGAAGATTTATATCAACATATCTTTATAATTACATGTAACTCTTTTTTATTATGCTAGATCAATCCATACAAAGGATTTGTTATTCTTAAATGCATGAAATCAAACATGAATCAACATATCAATACATATTAACAACACAAAATCAATTCTCAATGGAAAAGAAGAATAAATTGCATTAAAATGAAAATAAGGTAAAAAATTCATCTCAAGGTTCATCATATCCAAGTATCATAAAGGTTTAGTTCTTAGTCATAGAGGACATAACATCAGAACTAAAGGAAAAAGATAATCTTTTAATCTTCACAAAATCTGCTTTAGATCAATGGAAATCCATTTTAAGTATGTCTCCTTACTTGTTCTTTATTCTTTTAACCACTTCAAGTTGTTGTGTACCAAGTCATATACTTAACAATTATGTGATCTTGGGCATTAGAGCAAACACATGTAGAAATATGGGCTTAAAATGAGAAAAAGAGCTCATTAGCATACAACATAGGTGTACTTCTTAAACATGATCATATAACACAAACATGCCTCAAACTCTTCAAACACAACTTTATAATCTTGAAATTAAGAAATAATGGAGAAAACAAATTAGTACACAAATATGTACTAGGTCATTTACTTGCCTTACAACTTCAAAACTTGATCAATATAACTCTAAATTGTTTTAAATTTTTTTAAATTCATTAAATTTACTCCAAATTTGTTAATTACAAATATGAAACAAAATATTAACTAATTCGTTACCAAAAAATAAAACATACAAATGATACTTCTTAATATAAAACTAAAAATATGAATGGTTATGAACTTATCAAACTTTCCTACACTTAGAAATTTGCTTGTCCTCAAGCAATTTATAATTTAAATTTATTGGCCCTTCTAAATATCCATCTCTCCTCTATATCTATCTACACTTTGAATTGTCATATATCAATAATCAAACTCTATTATAATTAGAATCAAACAATCATAGAATGAACTCCCACAAGCAAACACCAAAAATGATATCTTGATAATCTTTCTGAAATTAAGTAAAATAAGATTTAACACCCTTATACAAAAGATTCACTTAATTTGCACAAAGTGTTTAGGGTGGAAGTTACTAAAACTCTCAAATCAATACTTAGAAGGAATCTTAACCATATTCTTGCTAATAAATCACATATTAACCATCAGAAAATAAATTATAAACAAAAATTAAAAGATCTTTATCAAGGTGTAATAAGGCTTAGGTAAAGTTATGGTGGGGGTAAATTTTGGGTTAATGAAAATGAAGGAAATTGTATAAATAAGATTACACAAAATTTGTTTCAATCTAGCAAAAATACTCCTAATAAAATGTAAATAAGTTACAAAATAAGTTATGAATAACATAAGAATTTTCTTTTTCTTCTTTTTATAATTACACCAATTTAAGTACATACACTTTTTCTTTTTATTTTTTAATTAAGCTCATTTCAAGATATTTCTAAATTGATTGCTTTTGAGCTTGTAAGGAGAATGTATAAAAAATTGATAATTAACATATGAGAAGATATAGTATCAAAAACATAAACTTGCGCCTTTAGTTAAATCAATTATATGACCTCATTCTTAATACTTCTTCATCTAATTAGATTCTTATGTAATCAAGTAAATACAATCCTTTAGGGTGAAAAAGTAGATGATAGAATAACAAAAGAAAGTTCATTAACTTGTAATGTAGTTAAAATAATTTAAAGAAATGGTTAAAGGACAAATTTGGTTACATCGAAATGATAACAAACAGGGTAGGGTAAAATCAAAGAAAAAGACTAAACAAAAGTTTAATCTATGTGCCTTTTTCGTCTTAATGCAACAACAACAACAACAACAACACCCAATATAAACTCTACTGATAAATAAGGTTTGGTTTGTCTTAATGCCTCTAATCTAACATATGGTCTCAACATGCATAATAGAATCAAGTTTAAGAATCATCTAACTATGCATGATAAACACATAACAAAGAAAATTAGAGTATAATATAATAATGATGATTGTTTATAGGCTTAAAAGCTTATAATCCAATCTCATGTATGAATAAATCCTAAGCACTTTTATCCAAATCAATTATCAAAACAACCATGCATAAATTAGAAAATAAGAATCCATCTAACCATACCTTCTTCCTCTTGTATTCCAACCTAACTCAATGATTCACTACAACTCAAGTTGTTTTAAGATAAGAATTAATAGATTTAAAATTTTAATTAAGAAGAATAAACATATAAGAACTAAAATATGTTTGAAAGATGATCAAGTTGATAGTAAAATTACAATACCACTTCCCATACTTAAAGATGTACATTGTCCCTAATTGACATAATACATAATAGAAAATAATGAAAGACAATCAATATAAGGAAAGGTAGAGTAAACTAGTACATCTCTGATTTGTAAATAAAATATTCTGATTCTTGGTGTGAATTCCAACCAACTCATATGCAGTAATCCTTGCACACAAAAAAGGGATAAAGTATAAAAACGAAATAGAAATTGAAAACATATATTGACTATATATATAGAAAATTATGGGTTAGTGTATCAATAATAAACCAAAAAAAGGAAAGGAAACATAACATCATTTTAGCAATGCTAATCCCTTACTAAGGAAACATAACATCATTTTAGCATTGCTAATCTCTTACTAACTATCAAAACAAAATAAAATAAAATAAAACAAAATTCAAGAATCATAAGATGAAAGAAAAGATAATTTGTCCTACCACTCATCTATATAATCTTGGATAGTCTAAGTCACCATGGTAGCCAAAAAATCCATAATCTGAGAATCAGTTGCCTCATACTCAATTTCACTAGGTGAATCAGTTTGTTTTGCTAAAGGAATATCAAGTTCCTTAATAAATATAGCAACTCTATCAATTGGAATTGACACCTTTACTATAGGATCATTTGACTACTGACGTAATAGAGGAGGCATACTAGCTCTCATATATAGAGGAGGAACTACAATTCCCAAATGATCAAAAATATGGATAAGAACATCCTCTATCCATCTATCATGTGCCTTTAATCTCAATAAAAGATCCCACTAACCATCTCTGATATTCCTTGGACCCATAACATTTAACCCATAAAATTTTCTAATTGAACAATCTGATCCGATCCTAATCACGTTGTTGAGAGGTGGATGGTTGAATAGGTGTGTTGGCACCAACAAAAGGTTCATCTTGGCGCTCGGGTCTAACTAGAGGTGATGATGGAGGAATATCATGGTCAGGCTGCAACTTTAGTACATTAGGGCAATCTTCTTTAACTCTATCAGTAGCCTCAATCTACTAGGCTTTATTTAAAACATAATGGGGTCCTTGCTAGCCTTGTCTCCTATGTGTCATACTCATAGATCTCAAAATATCAATATAGATGGGTATCATCAATTTTCATCTTAGGTAATGTCACCAATAATCCCATACCTCTAACTAATATGATAACATATGGGCCCATACAATTAGCTCCAACCTTAGCATCATATGCTTGATGCTTGAAAAACCAAATGTATGGATAAGGTGGATGGGAATTCCATCAACCATGCTGTATAAGTTGAAAATATTCATCTTATTCACCACTCCAATACTTTCACCTTTTACACTTAATATATGACTAAAAAAATGCATATACCTTAATGCCCAGGTTCGTAGGATAAAGGCTTTTGATCGTATGGGTTTATAATGTCACTCTTAGCTAATAGTGCACTAATATGTTTGTTAATAATGGTAAAAAATTAACATGGTGAGGAACAAGAGAGCAATGAGTAGAGACCCATAACTTCTGAAATTATAGGTGGGTAATAGCTCCTTCTCTATGGCTTCGTCTTCTTCTCTTACCCAGCCTCGAACCCATCTTTCCCCTTTACCTATCCTCGTACCCTTCTCCCACTAAAAATCTACCTTTGAAATCCCTAATTGAACCCATAACAAAAACACCGACCCAAACTCCATTGTCCCCCTGACTAAAGATCCACCTTTGAAAACTTCCCTTTCCATCAACCCAAACCAAATCTCCTCAATGAAAAAATCCCTAATAGTTGAAGGTGTATCTGCTTGTCAGCAGGGGACTGATCTGGAAACTTCTTCCCATTCCCTTGAGATTAAAACCTCGGGGAACACCAGATCATGGATGTTAGTTGTTTCAGATGGTATGATAGACTCCACAAAAGATAAAGCTTTAACCTACTATCCCTCGGAGGTCAAGGGCGATTAGATTTATGTCACCCCCCCTCCAGAGTTAGCTAAGAAGGGAGATACACATTTCAGATTAGCTCTGATAGGTTTTTTCATCGGAAAGCAACCTACTTTTCCTGTGGTTCAGAGAGCGTTAGCAAAATCCTGGGTAGAGTTTGGGCTAAAGGAAACTTTAATTACTAGTTCAAACAATTTTTTATTTAATTTTGATTCAAAGATAGGATTGAATTTGGTGTGGAAAAGGGTCCTTGGCATATCCAAGGTAAGCCCTTATTTCTGAGAAAGTGGAGTCTGAATGTGGGGGAACAAGAAGATGTTAAGTTTACACTGGTGTGGGCTAGGTTTCATAATATTGCATTAGAATACTAGAATATGGAAGGGTTGGGAAGAATTACAAGTACTGTGGGTCACCCTCTCCTTATGGATACACCAACGGCTAGGATGTCTAGGATAGTGTATGTCAGGATGTCTATGGAGTTAGAATTACAGAGGAGTTGGCCTTTTTCTTTCCAACTGGCTACTTACAATGAGGAAGGGAAAATAATTTTTAAGGAAATAAGGATTGAGTATGAATGGAGGCCTGATCATCATGCACAGAAGAAGGAATGGGCACCTACAGGGAGATTGTTTGAGACTGGATTACAATAGGAGTTGGAGAAAGGAAAGGAGAAGATACCAAATAATTCAAATCAGCAATAAAAAGAGAAAGAATTAATCTTAGAGAAGGCAGTTCAAAGTAATAAGGAGATTAGGACATCAAAGATACAAATCGAGCAACGTAAGGGCCAAGGACCTCAACAGATGGATCATTATAATGAGATGAAAATACAAGTTGATAAAGATGCAAATACTGCTGATAGTCCTTCTCTTCTAAGCAAGGATTAACAGAAGTAAGATGAACCGAGTGGAGACCTTGAGGATCCAAACTTTCCTGCTATAAATCAAGTAGGTACAATTCCTTCCTCTCCTATTTCTAAATTGGTTCCTAATAGTCCTGGTATTATGGGAGGGGTAGAGGGGGGTTTTACTATGAGGAAAAGTAGAAAATCTAGGAGGAAACAAAAGTAGGAGGTGATTTTTGGTTTTTGTGTTATGGATTTTATTTTTTGAAATGTTAGGGGTTTAAACAACCTTAAAAAACAATTAGCAGTATAACCTTGTCTTAAGAGATTATCTATTTCTTTTGTTTGTTTGATTGAATCTAGGATTAGGTCTCCCTCCTATTTGAATAATGTTTGCTCCTCATTATTTCCTAGATGGATTTCTTACAGTAATGTGGACCATGCTTTGAATGCTAGGATTGTGTCAACTTGGAACCCTGATTGTTTTTTGTGTTCTATTCTAAGATCTAATTCACTTAGATTTGTCCCCTAGGAATTGTTCTTCATCCTTCTTAGTGACTTGTACTTATAGGTCCAATAACCTCAACCATAGGAAGAATCTTTAGTCAGATCTATCTAATATTAACCTCTCTATAGGTAATCTTCCTTAGATTATAACGGAGGACTTTAATGCTATTTTATTCCCCCATGAGGCAGATCCTATAAGTCCCTCAGTTATGAATGGGATGAGTGACTTTCGGAAGTGTGTTGAGGGCAATGCTTTGTATTATTTAAATTCCAATGGCACAAGTTTTACTTGGAACAATAAACAATGTGGAGATTTCTTTATTGCTAGGAAGTTAGATAGAGCCCTCATTAACTCAGCTTAGAGCTTTAGGTTTCCCAGTTCATATAGCGTTATTCATAACCCAAACATCTCAGATCATTCTCCAACAGTAGTTAGGTCTTTAGCAAATATGTAGAAGAGATCTTCTCCTTTCAGGTTATCTAATTTTCTAGCCTTTCAGCCCAACTTCCTTCAGATAATAGAGGATGCTTGGTCTTCTCAAGTTTAGGGTACTCCTATGTTTTATGTTTGTTGGTTCGCGTATGGCCCAAAATATTCACAATACACTGCGGAAAAGACCATAACACAATACAATCTATAACCGAAAACATATAGGATGCGCGAAAATACCTTGTTTTGACACGAATTGGTGGTTGTTTTCGGATTC
>JANZXR010084519.1:0-10800 GCA_027575705.1 Erythroxylum echinodendron
GGGTGATGAATGTGTGTTATAAGTATGCGACAGTTGAAGTATCAGAGAGAAGAAGATAATCTGATAATGGTCAAGGTGTTCACTATGGGAGATAAACTCACGTAAATACGATATTCTGCATGGCTACGATACTCTAAATAGAAGTCGGTTCCGGGAGTGGGTCCCGATACTGTTGGCTCCCAATCCCAACCCGCAGCTTGTCATAACAGTGATCGAGCTGGGTAGGGCTGAGGGCGGCCCGGCCCGGCCAATTGCCATACCTAATTGGTTGCTCAAATAAGTTTGATCCCCAGACCTCCAGCTTTCTTCGGTCGACACACAATTTCCCAGTTGACTAGGTAGGTTGTTCGCTTCTCATTTTGGGACCCCCAAATAAATGTCTGCACTATTTTTTCCAATGCATCACAAAGTTTCCGGGGTAATCGCACAGTTTGCATTGTATAGATGGGAAGTGAGGCAAACAATGATTGTGTTAAGGTAACTCTTCCAGCCAGAGATAATTATCTCGCTTTCCACCCCGTTAATCTTTGTTGGATCCTATCTAGTATATACTGATAGGTATTTCTCGTTATACGCTCATGGATTAGTGGGACCCCTATATACTTGCCGAGATTAGTCGTACTGTGAATCTTCAAAATTTGGTTAAGATGACGTGCTTGGTCTGACGAAACATTCGGTGAAAAGTAAACACGTGCTTTAGTATGATTCAACTTTTGCATTGACTTCGTGCAAAATTTTGCCAAGATTGTCGAGACCCCCTCCACCTATTCTGCCGTAGCTTCTCCAAACAGAACAAGATCGGTAAAAAATATGTGCAAAATGGAAGGCCCTTGTCTGCGCCATTTAAACAATTTCCACTGACCTTGACCCACCGCTTGGAATATAAGGTGGCCCAGTCGCTCCATACAAAGTACAAATATGTATGGCGATAATGGGTCCCCTTGCCAGATACCTCTTGAAGGTATAAAAGGGTCAGATAGCTGTCCATTCCACGCAACTTGCATTGAGACTGTAGTAATACACTTCATAATGATATTGAGTAAAACAGGGGGAATCCCTATTTTCTTGAGAGTATCATGTATGAAAGTCCAGTTCAGGCGATCGTAGGCTTTATCCAAGTCCATCTTTAATGCAAAATACCCAGTCTTACCCTTGTTTTTTTGCATTGAATGAATGATTTCCAGAGCAATGATAATATTATCAATGATTTGTCGCCCCGAAATAAAGTTACATTAGGTATTCACCACTAAATTATTAAAGTGCGGCTTGAGTCGGTTAACAATTACTTTTGAGATGGTCTTGTACAGCACTGAACAGAGGCTAATTGGTCGAAAATGGGTGATATACTTCAGGGACGATACTTTGGGAATTAGGACTAAAATGATATGATTCAATTCCTGTTCCCATCCTTCTTTCCTGAATATTTTCTGTATAAAGGATATCACCTCAGATATTAACACCGTAAAACCATCAAAACCCAGTGCTTTATGAGGGTTCATCCTAAAAAGTGTTGAATAGATTTCGGTCACTTGGACTAATTTTGCTAGCTCGTTAAGTTGCTCTTCTGTTAATCGAGGAAATGCTCCAAGGCTTGAAAAACTTTGTGTGTGATTGGATTCAACTGTGTAAAGTTGCATAAAATAATTTCGAGCTAAAATAGTAACTGAATGGCATCATTGATCTCCTTTTCATTGTGGTCAAAGAGTCGCTCTACCAATAACTTCTTCCGTTTGGTCATAGTAACCATATGATAATATCTAGTATTGCGATCACCTTGTGCTAGCTAGTCACACCGGGCTTTCTGATGCCAATAGAGCTCTTCCTCACACAGTACTTGAACTAGTTCCCCACTAAGCTTAGACTCCAGTGCTAATAATGACTCAGACTCATCTTGCTTCAACACTCGTTGTACGCCTTCCAATCGAGCCTGCAGTCTTCTTAATATATTTTTGAAGACTGTTTTATTCCGTAGCAAGAGTTGGCTTGAGAATTTGGATAATGATTTAGTAAACGAATCATCGTAGGGAAGCCAATGTTCCTCGACTAGTGTAGGAAAATCTACATGTGCTAGCCACGTAGATTGAAAACAAAATGGATTTTGGCCTGTATCTTGCAGACTCGGTCGAAGGAATTGGACCAACATGGGCCTATGGTCAGATCCTAAAAGAAGAAGATGATGATTAATTGTATACGGGAAGATTTCCAATCAATCTGAAGACCCAAAGACTAGGTCGAGCCTAGCATGGATATTTTCCCGTCTCCATGTAAATCTAGACCCAACATAGCCTAAGTCATGCAGTCCGCTCGCTAAAGGCCTTGCATACCACCGCAGTATTCTGGGACCCCCTTTTTATCGCCAACCGTTAATTTCGCGTTGAAATCCCCACCTACAATCCAAGGACATGTAACCGAATGTCCTATCCCCCGCAAAAGTTATTATAGGAATTTTTGGGTTAGTTTTTAGAGGCTGGCATAAATAGCCGAGAATTAAAAAAAATATGACTCATACTTGATTGTAGCATGGATCAGTTGTTTATGAGCAAACATAATCGAGACTTCAAACTCCTTTTGACATAAATGTCAAATCCCACCAGTAAAACCTTCAGCTTCGACACGGAATGAATAATCAAAGCCCTATTGGTTAAGAACTGTTTTTGCTCGTTGTCCACTAATATGAGTTTCAACTAGAGCTACTAACCCAAACCTATACTGACTAATGTAGTTTTTTAAGATCGTTTGGAACCGTTTACCTCCGGCCCCTTGACAATTCTAGATAATTAACGACATAAATAGTTAACAGGAGTTCAGTGCCTCTCAACCCGGAGTTTATCTGAAATTTTGTCTGCCACCATACTCGTGGCTTCGTCCGGAGTCTGAGGCATAATCTCTTCACCCCATCTCTGCTCATTCGAATAATCCCACATACTGGAATCAGTGGCCCCTCGATCTGGGGGTTTGGAGGGGGGTAGGTGGAAGTCGGGTCCATTTGAGATACCGTAGGCCTCTATCCCCTCAATACCTTCCATAGGGTGCCCTTGATCTTTCCGAGCCAATTCCAGCCCCTCTTTGGGCTTCTCATGGATTACTTCCTGGTGAGAGTTGAGGGTCATAACTTTATGTTGGTCAGTTAAGGTGGATTGCAGCTAAGTAGGGATTATTGGGCTCAAAAACTGCAATATGGGCTGGGCTTGGCTGGAGCAGCCTTTTTCCATATGGGCCACATTTTTACCTTTCCAAGAGCTTCTTTGTTTTGTCTTTGGCCCATGGGCTTGGAATTCAAGCCCTTGTACTAGCCTGAGAGTTGCTGGCCTTGATTGTTCCATCTTCCCGCATTGTTAAACGCTATTGTAGTTGAGGAGGCAACTACGAAATCTTAGGGATCTGAGTGTTTTCTTCTGTGTTTTTTGACAACATCGCATACCTTGATCCGCTCTTCCTTACTCTTGGATTTAGTTTGTTATGTGGGATCTATGTGACCGTTGTTGGACTTGACATGAAGAAGACCGTTGGACTTGTATCCACGGATCGAGGCCGATTGCCATCGCGTCACACCTCTCAGAATCGGGGTTACCTCTCGAAACCAGACTCAGCGATGCTCACTCACCCCCCGGATGCGATGTGCCTCCCTTCTCAATGCCGGCACTGTTGGTCGGAGGGGTCGGAGTGTTGATGTTGGTGTGTATCTTAGATGTAAAGTTACCTGAATCATGTCTGACCATACCACATTGCAAACAGATTTGAGATAAACCTTCATACGCAACTCGGATCATCTCTCCATCGGGAACCACTATGGGTCGAAGAGGTAAACTCAAATCTATATCGATTTTAAGTATTGCAAATTTGCCCCGCTGTGTAGTCAATGTAGCTTCATCAATTTTAATGGCGGCCAGGTTCCCAAGAGCTGCTAGGATTTTGGGATAGTAGCGTGCGATGGGAAGGTCTGAGAATCTAAACCAGACTACTACTCGGGGATGGTGTCTTGCATCGGTCAGAATGATGATGTCCAATGTTAAACCAAAAGTGTGTGTCCAAAGATTATCTAGGGGTTGTGTGTTAAGGCTTTGAGGTAGTTGGCTTCTGTAATACAATTAATTAGGTAGAAATCAAAATCTAAATTGACTATTTTCATCGGACCCTGAGGTTGCCATGATGATTTCAGACATTGGCTGAGTATTCGGTATCTTATCCGCCTTCCCAACAGTTTTACCACCGCAGCTTGTGTCCATTGTTTATCAAGTTTATCTTTGAGTTTTTAGGAGAGTTCCATCCCTGCTTCCTTTCCTTCTCAATGAACTCTAATATCGTCTTCTTCTATGTCAACAGGATCTTCGACTAGCTAATCAAATTTCTCCCTTTCGAACCCTCCTTGTTGATCTTTTACCACTGTCGTACTGTATGTTAGTTTGGTAATCGGTGGAGTATCTTCCTCTCGACACTTGATGTGAAGTTTTTTGGGAGACTGATCATCTGGATTAAGCGGGTTGCAATCTGATTGCATTTGCATGCTTTTTGAGAAACTAGTGATTGTATTATTTTACTGGGTTTACTAGAAAAGAAGGCTGTAGGGTCTACTTGAATATTCATTATCAAATACATGTTAGATGGAACAGTCGAAAGATATAAAGTAGGCTACTTACAAAAGACTATACTCAATCTTATGGTATTAATTATTAAAATATTTTTTACCAAATTGCTAAGACGAATATTGTTCATGTCATACTGTCAATTGCAGTTAATCTAGATTGACTTTTACGATAGTTTGATATAAAGAATGTGATTCTTCATAGTAATCTAACATTGAAAGTGTTTATGGATCCATCATGGGTTTACATTAGAAGAAGGAAAAGTATGTAAATTAGAAAAAATCATTGCATGGATTAAAGCAATTATTAAGGGCATGATTTGGGAGATTAAGTTATGTAATGAAAAAGTATACACTACAAGAAAATTATAGAACAGGGATGGCAATTTACCGACGGAACAAAAATCAAATCTATTTATCGACGGAAAAACATATTCCATTGGTAAAAGTGTCATTAAAATTTTTATTTTGCGACGGATACAATTGTCGTCAGTAAAGGTGGAGGGAAAACATTCGTGTAAATTTTTCGATGAAATATAGCGACGACCAAACAATCACCATCAGTAAAGATTGTGGGAAAGCTTCCCGCGATTAAATAGCATCAAAACTTTGGTGAAATATGCTTTGTTTAATAGTCATCGTTAGTTATTTACCGACAATATGTGGTCCGTCTTTAATTTTCTGACAGAATAAACGTTCTGTTGGTAAAACATCACACGTTACCGACGGAAGGCTCTATCCATCGCAAAATAAGGCGACAAAATAGGCTCCATATTTTTGGTGAATTTGAATATCGATGGAAAATAGGTTCCGTTGTTAAAAGAACACTTGTTCATTAATAAAACGACATCGTTTGGTGTTTGGTTTTAATCCAAACGATGTCATTTAAGTTTTCTTCTTAACCCTCCCCCCTCCCCCTCTGCACTTTTTTCTTCTTTCTTCGTGGCTTGCGTCGATTTTGTGTGATTTTGCTTGCTTCCATCGTCAATTTCTACTTGTTTTTTGTCCCATTGTGTGTCATTTTCAGGTAAGCTTTCTATTGGGTTTATTTTGTCTTCAAAAAATGAAGCTCTTATATGGTTATATATATGTGTACCGTGGGTGTTAGGTGGTTAGTTTTTATGTGATGATTGTTGGTGTATGCATTTTTTATGTCATTATTGGTTTATTTGTTGTTTACATGTATTGTTGTTGATAAATAATGAAAAAATGCATTTATTTTGTACCTATGAGTTGTTTGATTAAATGTCCCTTATATAGAGACTTCCATGTTCAGATAATACATGAACTTGTTTTATGTGAATTTAAAGATACAATTACATTTAGATATTGACAATGCTCATTCAACTTTTATGAATAGTCATCCTCCCCTGTTGGGTAATATTTGGCATGATAAATTAATTCACTTTATGAGTAGATTTTGTGTCTAATAATAATTTGAATTTTTATGATTATAAATACCTGAGTATTTAGGTTTTGAACATCTTTATGATATTCTAAAGTTACAATAACACTTTTATAATAGTTCTTAAGTATTCACAAGTAATCATTCATTCATTTTGAAGTGATTATGAACCATTGAGCATTAAAGTGAACAAGCACATTTTATTCAAGTTGTAAAGAAAATTTGGCATTGTATCTTAAAGTTAATCAATCTAAGAAGGATTTAGGGTACTCTTCATCTTCAACAAAGATTGTATAAGAGTTACTTTTTATTTAAACAAAGATTATTGTAAGGATGTTCATCTTCATTTACTTGAAAGAAGATTTCAATGAATCCCTAAAAGAGATTTGAGAACGTAGACAAGGTTTGATTATTGAACTATTATGAATTATTTTGTAATTTCTTTTTCGTACGCTCTTTATATTATTCTTATTCATTTGAGATACTTGAAATTTAGAATAATCTAGTTTTGCTTATAATTTTTAAGGATAACGATTTATATAATTAGTTTATTTATATAATTATGATTTATATAATTGAAATACTTAATTTATAGTTATAGTTTATTTAATTTAACTTTGTTTTGTTTATATCTTATCCATTTTATTTTTTATATATCTTTATTATATTCTAATTATTTTTATTATATTCGAATTATTTCTATATATAATATATATCTATATATAATAATTATCAAAATATAATAATTTAATGTAAAATAATGAAAATAATTCAAAATTTTGAATTATTTTATTTTATATTTTATCAAAATTTTGAATTATGTTTTTAGAATTGTTTTATTTATCATTATAACTCTTTTAGGCTCCAAGCATGTTATTCATAATTTCAATACCTATAATGAATTTAGATAATGAATATTTGAGTTTATTGATGTTCCTATTTGATGTCTTATTTACTTACATCAAAATATTGTCATTATTGTTGACAAGAACCACACTTTTACATTCTATCATATAATGCATATCACATTTTAATTTCCCAATCTTATATTAAATATTTGATATTTTTTCATAGGCCCTATATTGTGTTAGAGAGCGTCGCTCATCTTTCTTCTGAAGTTGTCCATCCATCTAGGTTAGTCGTCCAACTAATATTACCATATTTATTTCTTTAACAATATGATTATGATACCTTTGAATTTTTTATGAATGCAAAGGAGGTCTTCATTTTGTGTTATTGTTTAGATTATTCTTCTAATCATTGACGAGTTTTTTTATGTTTTTCTTTTATAGTTTATATTTATTACATTAATCAACTTTGATTTGATTAATGTAAACTTATTAACATAAGGAATAAAAATGTTTTATAGATAAGACATTTGCTTTCTATAATTCACCCCTAGGATCGATATAGGCTGGAAATCCGTGATGCAGCTCCCATGAGGCTTATCGGTGAAAATTTCACGAGCCTAGGAGTCACAGTGAGAACTTATTTTCTTGATTCACAGGTGTAAACAATGTCACGTACCATAGTTTTGAAACCAAATGTAGGTGATTAATTCAGTTGGTTAATACTTAGGGAATTTGTGTAAAGTTTAGATGTTCTGTAAATTTTGGAGAACATGAAGAATACTAACTATGGAATCATTGTTTTAAATAAACAGTTTTGGAGAAATGAGTCATGTTGATAGATCTTGGATGTACAGACGATTATCACGTGATGATTTCATTAATCCTAAGTTTGTTAAGGGAGTTGAAGCTTTTATTTATTATGAATATTCCCAACCTGCATATATGGGTGGGCCAAAGATTGGATGTCCGTGTAAAAAGTGCAAGCACATTCGTTTCCTTCCTATTGATGAAGTGAATGGACATTTGTTGAGAAGAGAGTTTGTCCCAAATTATTTTGAGTGGATACGATATGGGGAACCGTTGATTAGTAGCACATCAAGGGCTAATGAAGCACAATCAACATGAGCTTAAATGAGTATGAAGAGGGGATTGGATTTAGAATAAAAAATTTGAATGTAAATGAAAATCCTTACATGCAAATGGTTTAGGATGCAGCCGGTTATACCTTTCAGGAAAATATAGAAAATCTTAAAGAAGAACCCAACCCACAGTCCAAACAGTTTTTTAACTTACTACACTCAGCTGATCAAGAACTATGGCCAAATTGTGAGACAATGACCCAATTGTCATCAATTGCTCATATCTTGAACATAAAGTCTGAAGGGCATATTTCTGATCGTAGCTTTGATAAAATTCTTGGATGGTATAATGAATTATTACCTCCTGATCACACCATGGTTGATAGTTTTTACAATATCAAGAAACTTATTAGGGGTCTTGATTTGCCTGTTGAAAAGATTGAATGTTGCAAATTGTGATGTATATTGTATTGGGGTGATGATGTGGAATTACAAGAGTGCAAATTTTGTGGACAATCTAGGTTTAAACCTAGAAAGCGTTCTATGAAAGGAAAGATAGTACCGTGGAAGTAGATGTATTATTTCTCGTTAACTTCGAGACTTAAAAAACTATATGCTTCTGATGTTACTACGTCTCACATAAGATGGCATAATGAACACCAACAGGAAGATGGAATAATGAGTCATCCATCAGATGCATTGGCCTAGAAACATTTCAATGACACCTATTATAAGTTTGCTGCTGAAAGTCCAAATGTTAGGTTCGGATTGTCGACGGATGGATTCCAAACTTTTAGCCAATCTGGCTAGCAATATTCATTATGGCCAGTCATAATTACTCCTTATAATTTACCTCCATGGATGTGTATGGAAGAGGCATATATGTTCTTAACAGTGATTGTGCCAGGGCCTACAAATTCGAAGCATAAAATTAATGTATTCTTACAACCATTGATATCTGAATATGGTGTTGAGACATATGATGTGTCTTTGAAACAAAATTTTGTGTTAAGAGTAGCTTTGATGTGGACAATTAATGATTTTCCAGCATATGCCGTATTATTTTGATGGAGCACAGCAGAAAAATTGACTTGTCCTTATTGTGGCAATGATTCAGATGCGTTTTATCTTCCAAACGGAGGCAAAATATATTAGTTTGACAACCACAAAAAATTTCTTCCTTCAGATCATCCATTTAGAATAAACAAAAGTTCATTAAGAATAGGATGGTTAAATCACCTCCACCCCTCAGAAAGCTGGTGAAGAGATATTGAAGGAGATTGAGGAATTAGGGTTGTTAAAAGTTACAGAATTTGAAGCTGATGAAATTAATAGAAGCATTAGTAGAAACTTTGACTAGAGAAAACGAAGCACCTTTTGCAATTTGCCATATTGGAAAACTAATTTGATACATCATAATCTAGATGTGATGCATATTAAAAAAATATTTTTGATAATTTGTTTAATACCATTATGAATATTGAAAGGAGGACAAAGGACAATGTAAAATCACGAGCTGATTTGAAACTTTTTTGTAAAAGGAATAAGTTACATAAATATCTTCGTACTAGTATATATCCGAAAGCATGTTACATTTTAGATAAAAAACAAAAGGAAATATTGTGTGAATGGTTGAAAAGCCTAAAATTTCCCAATGGTTATGTCTCAAACTTGGCAAGGTGAGTGGATGAAAAGTCATGATTGTCATGTGTTTATGCAAAGGCTAATTCTAATTGCATTTCAGGAATTGCTACCGAATAAGGTCTAGGATGTAATAATAGAACTAAGTTTGTTTTTCAAAAGTTTAACATCATCTAGAATTAAGTTGGCTAAAATGGAAAAACTAGAAAGAGAAATTCCATTAATTTTGTACAATTTAGAAGGGATATTTACTCCAAGTTTCTTTAACTGTATGGAGCATCTACCTGTTCATTTAGCACACAAGATTAAACTAGCTGGTCCAGTTTAATATCGTTGGATGTATCCATTTGAGAGGTACGTAATTTAACAAGTTTATATTTGTAATTAATGTCACATCATGTTTTTATCACTAAAATCGTATAACCCTATTCGGTCATATAGGTATTTGCATCACCTGAAAAAAATGTGAAAAATAAGGCTACAGTTGAATGTTTAATATGTAATGCTTATTTAGTGGAGAAAGCTAGTACATTTTGTTCACATCACTTTGAGCCACATGTTTACACAAGAGAAAGAAAAGTTCCTCGTAATGACAATGAGGGAGGAACTACTGATGCTGATGATAATTTATCTATTTTCACATATCCTGGATGAACATATAGATGTTCAACAAGAAGAATGTTAACATAAGAAGAAATTGAGACTGCCCATGGTTATATTTTATTGAACCGTCAAGAGGTTCAACCTTTCATGCAGTAAGTTGAAATAGATTATTTGTCATTTGAATTTTAGTGTTATTCATAACCAAACATTCATAATTATGTTTTTAGATTATACGAGGAGTTATTACGCAAGCTCATGCCTGACAAAACATAAGATGATATCAATAAAGAAATTGGAAGACACTTTCCTCGATGGTTCGAGCATTATGTAAGTTTTCCCTTACAAACTTTAAAATGATTGAATTATAAGATTTAAGTGTTCAAACCAGAAGATCGTAGTTTTAATTTGGTATTTTCTTTTCTGTAGGCTTTAAAAAATCCAATTGAGAATAAGTTCGTATGTGATCTTGCAAAGGGATCTTTGCGAATTGTTAAATCATATCCGGTGTATTTTGTTAATGGAGACAAATATCATATAAATATCATGGTCATAGCATGGCAACAATAAATAGTGGAGTTTGCATACAAGGAGAATTGATGGATTACTATGGCAAAATTATTGAGATACTTGAAATTGAGT
>JANZXR010084550.1:0-10799 GCA_027575705.1 Erythroxylum echinodendron
TTTAGATGGGTACTCAGATATAACCAAATAGCCATAGCACCTAAAGATCAAGAAAAGACCATATTCACTTGTCCTTTTGGCACATTTTCATTTAGACGTATGCCTTTTGGTCTTTGCAATGCTCCTGCTACATTTCGGCACTGCATGATGACTATTTCTTCTAATATGGTTGAGAATTTCAAGGATGCTTCATAGCATTGAACACATCAAGCACTAGTTCTTCATCTTGATGTCTCAAGATCAGCATTCCACACGTTGCACATCGATGATGGTCCTTGCAATGGCTATGAAAGGTCTCCCAAGAATGATGGGGATGTATCTATCTTCCTCTATATCAAGGACTAAGAAATCCACCAAAAAGATGAACTTCTCGACCTTGACCAATACATCCTCAATGATTCCCCTCAGAAAAGTGATGGACCTATCTACTAGCTGAAGCGAAATATTGTCTAAAAAATTACCACCGAAGCTTAAGGACCTAGGGACTATTTTGTTTTGTTTTAGGAATGCAAGATTGGAGCTATGAATTATGATTTCAAGTCACTGAGCCTTCTATAATCTAGGGAGTCTTTTTGGTTTCAAGGACATTCAGAAGGAGAAAGTGGTTGTGGACATACCGAACTATGGAGAATGATGCGCACACAATGTCGAGCTAACGACTATCAGCGCTTAATGGGAGGCAACCCATTAGAGATAAATCAGATTTGATTTCTTCTTTCTCTTCTTTTTCATTTCAATTTTTCTTGCTTTTTCTAAGTTTTGAATTCAGATTTGGTGTGAATCTTTCTTCTGGCATTTACTTTAACATTGAGGACAATGTTGTGTTTAAGGGGAGGGGGTAGACTTTAGTTTGTTCTAGGTTACAATTTTTGAATTTTAGGGTAGTCTAGGTTTGAATTTATGTTGCATTTTGAGGGGCAAATTGCCACTTCTTCTTGCTCTTGCTTGAACTTGAGAAAATTTCCACGTTAGTTGCATGTTTTGCATTAAATAAACTATAAATTTGAAAAAAAAATTCGAAATTTACAACAATATTTTCTATTTTTCTTACATATTAAGTGTGTTAGCTTTCTTTAGGATTCCCAATCGTTGAATGAGTTCAAGTATTATGTGTGAGCTTTGGTTAATAATGATGAATTTATAAACTTGATGTAACACTTGAGCTTTCTAGATAGTAGAGTGACGTTGAAACTATGTTATATTGACTTAATAGATGACTATGCGAGCTCTTGTGCCTTCAACATTATTCTTTGTTGTGTGCATTCTTTCAACGGTATAATTCTCTAGAACTTGCTTAGTATCTTGACTTAGCATGCTTGCATGAACATGATAAAGGCATTTAGGTTAAACCACTTAAACTTAAATAGCAACCTAAAGCACGATTTCCATTAGAAAGCCCCTTTAAGCTTTTATCCTTTTCTTTGCTTTCCACGTTAGTAACTTAGCCTTGATCTCATTTTTAAACTCTATAACCTATGGTCAAGGTTAGTAGAGCATCTATTTGGAAAAGTTGAAGATGTGAGTTGGATGACATATGATGGCGTGGTGGCAATCCGAATGTTTGGCTATGAACACAACATAAACAAAAAACAAAAAACAAAAAAAAAAGAAAAAAAAAAGAAAGAGTTTCTACTGTGAGATTAAAAAAGAAAGAAAGAAACGAAAAGTGTTTCCCAAGTGTTTCAAATTATATACTTGTCTATAGGAAATCTAAATGGAATGAAAAGAAGTGGAGTTGTGTGTGTTTAATTTATACAATTATGTGCCTGGATGCATATATGTACATGAGTTCTATGATATTTTGTATAGCTCTATTGCCTTTGCTTTAGCCTTATCTTATCTTTCTTTTACCTCACCTTTAACCAAGTCCCATTACAATCATTCTAAAAACCTTTTGATTTGTGTATAGTATATGCGCACTTTGATATTGTTGTCAAGATTGAAAAGCAAGCATATGGTAAAATGTATTTGTTGATCGAATTTTGAGAGTTACATATTTGAGCCTAAATAGTTTGAGTTTTGGAGTGTATCTCAATGAGGACTTATTATTTCAGTATGGCATAGATTTCCTCTAACTCTATTATGCTAAATTAGTTTTACTGTTACATGTAAACTGAGTTCATTGATTTTATGTGTTGATCATGGTAAAAAAAATTCTAGTTATCATGCTTGAATTAATTGATATGGTTGGGGATCTGATTTGGATGCTGCATACTTAAGTATTTTTATTCGCGGTGCATGTTTTTGTTTTTCTGTACTTTGTTTTTTAGGTTTTTTGTAGTTCTACTTTTTGTTCTTTTTCTTACTTTAGGACAAGTAAGAGCTAAATGTGGGGGACCGACCTCTAGTGTTATTCACATAATGAATTAAGAGAACTTAGCAACTATTGCAGAGGGAGTTAAGAAAGAAGTGCTTGCTCTATTAGAACTTAAGTTATTTATAATAAGTTGTAGAAATTTAATAATTTAATTGAAATTAAATTCTCTAATTTTAATTAAACTTTAATTATAATTACAAATAATTCTAATTAAATACTAATATGCCGAAATAAGATTCAATATCTCATATTGATCCTTTTTTATTAAATATCTCATATTTAATTATAAAGTTTCTCAAGTCCAGTTTGATTAAAATATCTTCTCACTTCAAACAATTCTTTGTATATGACTTATTAAGTTCCAAAATATATTGTCAATGGACATAAATTATAATCCTAAATCATATTTAGGATTAGATAAATTAAATTTCTTTAATTTATTTTTAATTATCTAATTAAACAATTTATATCTATAGATCAAGATTAACATCTAACATGATATAATGACCAGCCACATATTTAAGAATAACAAGGTAGTTTTGAGTAACTTTTTCATGCATGATTTTTTTGTATAATTCAATCTTGTAATTATACAATGTTTCAATTATACATAGAGTATGAAATTAATGTCTACTCTATTTTGAGTCCAATCATATTAGTTCTTCACTATTAGCTATTGATGTAATTGATGACATTTATAAACTATTTTACAAAGTATCATTTCACCTTGGCCAAGAATTTCCCGAATCAATAGTAATCGGGAACAATAAAATATTCTTCCTAATTACTTTTGGGTGATGAATTTTATATTAATCACTCAGACTACCTTCATATAGCTCATGCTACATCCAATGACTACCGACTGAGTTATACTTGACTAGTATAGGTCATAAGTATTATCAAAACATATCGATCCCTGTACAAAATAATTTTAGAGATATCAAGTCAAAAAATCACTTATATAATTATCACAATAAGAATTTTCATTGAAATACAAGTAATATTCCATACAAATTTCTCATAAGGGGTTAATTCAGTGAATTTGTCTCTAATAAACACCTACATGTTTGTTCAAGTATCTCCATACTTTAGTCTATGAGATCAATTACTTCATTTATAAGGAAAAATATAACATGTGCTAGTCTTTTACGATTTATTAATGTCCAGTCTTAATAGAATAATGACTGGGAATAATTTACAGATGATATATAAATGCAATATGAATATGATAATTATAATCTCATTTTAATTTTATTTCCAATGTATATTTATCTCATGGACTTTATCATATACATCTAAGTACATGTAAGATAAAAATGCCTTTAAATAATTGTCTTTAAATTATAACCAACTGATTGGTTATAAGGCATTAACCAATAATCTCCTATTTGCACTATGTCAATCATTTAAGTATCTTATACCATATCACCATATGACGATCATGCTACTGTTGGGATAGTGATTTAATGAGAAAATTCTACAAGATTCTCTATAATGCGCAATTGCTTAAATCTTACAACTTTCATCTTAATTATCATTATAATAATTGGCTAAACATATAATTTGAATCTTTGATGAGACCTTGTCTCCCTTTGGATGCCTAAAGGCTCTAATGTTATACAATACATTAATATCGTAAATAATGTAAGGAACTATCTCAAGTTCATTAAAAAACTTATTGATCCAATTAATCATTTCCACTAAATGAAAAATGTATTATGTCTTAATTAGCAACCATTGCTACGTTGGAACCTTTCTAATCTTAAAATGATATTGTTCTAAGTAAAATAGACCTTAATTATGATTTGGTTAAAACATCTAAACTTGTAAACCCATTCGTTATCTCTGATGACCTCTACCCCTCTGGCATCATCCATTCCTTAGAGTTTGTATAAGAGACCTGGATCATTCCAATTATCATACTAAAACTAAGCTCTATTTTTCGTTTCTATTAATCCTTATTTTCATCTCCTATTTTAATGTCTTTTGCATTTTCAGTAATGGTTTAGAGGTAAGAGAAACTAGTGAAAAGTTTGAAAGAGAAATAAAGGCAAGATTACTGCTTCGCAATTCATAGCCTTTGTGCCTATAATTTAGCTCAGTCAATGGACTATACAATAATCTTGTCCTAGTATTATGTAAGTATAATAGATAACACGACTAATCTAATTAATTTACATAACTTCCAATACTATGTTTTTTACAAAGGCGAGGAAGACTCTCTCATCCATTTTCTAGTCAGATATATATTATCACAAACTCCCATATTGAGATACGATAGATGGGTCATATATTCTTGTTTTCTTACACAATTGAGATACTAAGGATCGATATGGCTTGTTCTAGTCCACATAATAACTGTGCCCCTTAGCACAAGAAACTAGGTGATCAAACTCTCGATTGTCTACCCTGAAAAGCCACTTAACATTTGTGAAGACTATCTTTAACTTTTCCCTAGAGATAATGTTGGAAATTAGTATGTGATATAAATTGTTAAAGTTAAACTTAGAAATGAAGGGTTGCTTCCTTTCCAAGAGTTGTGACTTGTAGTGAACATACGTGACTGTTCTGAAGGGTGCTTCCTTTTTAAGAGTTGTGTGAATGGACGTGACTGTTTTAAAAGGTTGCTTCCTTTCCAAAAGTTGTGACTTGTAGTGAATAGACATGACTATTCGAAAGGGTTGTTTCCTTTCTAAAAGTTATGACTAGTACGTAGTGTTTGGTTAGTGTCTTTACCCACGAAGATAGAGGAAAAGGGCATAATAGTTCTGTCTTTGGATGCATTTGGTTGCTGTCCTCACTCATTCCTATTCTGTCTTCAAAGCACAAGGACAGAAAATTTGCGTACCTCCTAAGTCTATGGTACAAAAAAAATTCTTGTCTCGGGAACAAAAACAAAATACACAAGGAAATGTCCAAAATACCCTCTCATACTTACTCTGAAACCTAATTCACTCTCATTTCCCCATCTCTCTCGCAGCGTTCCTTCTCCCGTTCGTCTCTCAGTCAAATTCACTTTCAAATTTTTGTCTCTCTCTCACAGCGCTCCTGTTTCCCTCTGGTTCATCTCTCAGTCAAAGGTAAGTATTTTTTTTGTTCATTTTGTCCCCTTCTGTGCCTCTCGTTTTCCTGTCCATGTTTGATTCCTTATGTGTTTACTTAATTGCTTTTTCTCTCTAGCTTGCGTCTCTATTATTTTCTGTTCCCATATCTCTCTCTTTCTGGGGTTGTTTGCATTTGGGGGTGTAATGCTGTAATAGGGTTGTTTACATGTCTCATGGCTGGGAGATAATGCTGTAATATCTCTTATAGTGAAACCCGAGCAATTTGGTTTTCTTGCTAGAGATTTGCCATCTGTTAAAGGAACAAGTTGATTCATGTTTTAAGGACATCTATCCTCACTCATATTACCGGTCACTGATAGCCACATATAACAAGGTATTCCTAGTATCTTCTTTTAGAATCTGATTGCAATTGTTGGTGTAAATGATATACCTTGCTTTTCTGGGTTTAAATGACACACAGCCTATTTAATTTTGTTTGTTTACTTACTTGTACATTAGAAATGCTATCTGTTCTAATCTGGTTAAAACCAGGTCTATTTACTTACTGAATGAGCAAAATTGATTGACAGATTAAGATTAGGTCCTTAATTAGTGTTATGAGCTTCTCCGCCAAAGCCTTGAGTTCCTCAAGAATTGACATCCTCTTATCCTCAAAATTAGCCAACAACTCCTCCAAATATAAAACTGCATCAGGAGGAGTATTTTGTTTCCCACTTTCTTGATGATTGCTAAATCGATCTTCCTCATTTGCTTCATGATTCAAAACAACAGATTATTAGTGGTAAAGCTAACTTCTTCATCAAAATCAACAGGCATTTGTGAAGAAATTCCATCCTGAGATACTTCTCTTGACTCAAATAATTCAACTTTAGGTTCATCCTCATCATCATGGCATGAAAGCAATGGCAAATTTTCTTCAAAACAACTATTATATCCTCTACAACTAACTCATACTGTGTCCCAACATGCTTATCAAACTCCAGAACAAAATCCTCATTACCATAACTTTCCTCTGCTCTTTTGTCAACATTGCTTTCATTTTGCTTCTGATTGGAACTTGAACCCATCAATTCAACAGGAATTAGGTGATAATCATCCTGATTGATGTAAAACTCCAGACACTTAGGTTGAATTTCACAACTAATAACTTCTCTGCAGCCACATGAAACCATAACAGTTTAATGACAAGATGGATCACTCATTAACACATTCACATCTTCCTTTATGACTATTTCTTGCATTTCTTGTACATTGGAAATCCTATCTGTTCTGATCTGGTTAAAACCAGGTCTATTTACTTACGAGATTTAGTTTTTGAGTGTTTTAAAAACCATCTCTCTCTATTAGTAAGAGATAAATGTGCGTATGTATCATTGGATCTCACAATGATACATACGCACAATAACAGTAACAGATGCTTAATAAAACAGTAACAGATGCTTAATAAAATAGTAATAGATGCTTTTTCTATATTATTTATTTTGGTTGTCATCGGATTGAGTAATGACAATGAAGATGGAGGGGACCAAAGGTCAATTTTAATTAGAAATGAATTCGTATGGAACCAAAATTTATTAGATTCTTTTATATAATACTAACACAATAGAAAGACCTACAATCGCCATTTTCAGAGTAGACATTGGATTAACTCCCATTTTACATGCTTTTAGTTCACGTGGAGTCATGTTTTGCAGTAAGTACAAAAAGAAGCAAATAGCTGTGGCATGTTTTAAACTAATCCTAGTGCAAAAGTACAAAACCTTTGCCAAAATTTTTATCTTTACCCCTAGCTTTGTAAATTAGAGCACAACAAAAGCATATTATCTCACAAATAAATTAATAATGTTGTTAGACCAAATGATTTAACTTCCCTCCTATTTCTACCTGCCAAACTAACTTATCAGCCTTTCAACCACAGCCATACAAGTATGAAATTGCTATTTTAAAATGAAGCCACCAAATAAAAGGCCATGCGTATGTATCCACATGATGATATTTGTTGCATTATTTGGAATATTTTCTTCTAATTTTAGAATTTGATTTTTTTGATATTATAAAACATTGGATTATAATAATCCTATCTTAGTTAAGGATTAAAAAGATTGTAATATTTGAAAACTCTTAATCCTGATAATAAGAATTTCTGAAGATCAAAAATATTTTATACCCAAACCATACCAGGAGAAATAATTACTTATCAAATGCAACCAATGTTCTACAACTGTATGCATTGATTGTTCTTTGTTATTGTTTATTCTTATATTGTTGGTTGTGGCTTGTTTATGATCATTAATTTTTCTCTCTTTGCAGACAGTTGTTGGAAATAAAAATGGATAACAAGGATCATGATGCTATGTTTAAGTGTCTGACTTTGTTTGAGCTTTGGAATGGGCAATTGGATTTTATGAGAATGATGATGTTGTTATGCTTATATATATACACACAAAAACTACGTAGGAGTGAAAATGCTAAAGGTAGTAGGGCATTGACGGTAACAACTAGGCAAGCCAATATAGATAGGATTTTGCATGAGGGTGATAGGAATAGCCAGTGGGATTTAAGGATGGGCTGTAATGCATTTACAATGTTATGTGAAATGTTTAAGGTCCATGGTGGGTTGACGAATAATGGCCATGTGCCTATTGAAGAAAAAGATTTAATCTTCCTAAGAATATTAGCACAAAATGAATCTAATAGAGTATTACAAGTTCGGTTTATGAGGTCAGGAGAAACATTAAGTAGGGTCTTCCATAGTGTTTTGAAGGATGTACTCAAGCTTCAACATCTGTTGTATGTCAATCTCATACCAATTCCTGAGGATTGCACAGACAATAGATAGAAATGGTTTAAGGTTAGTAAATTTAATTAGCTACAATATATTGTCTAATTTCACTTTTTAAAATAGTAGACTATAACTTCTTTTTTTTTGTTCAAAGGGTTGCCTTGGTGCTTTAGATTGGACCTATTTAGAAATAATAGTTCCCCACGTAGACAAACCCAAATACAGAGGTAGGAGAGAGAAAATATGCACTAATGTGTTAGGGGTGTGGGATAAGAGCTTAAACAAAGGTAGGAGAGGGAAAATATACACTAATGTGTTAGGGGTGTGCGATAAGAACTTAAACTTTATTTATGTGCTTGCTGGATGGGAGGGTTCAGTAGTGAATTCAAGGGTTCTGCATGATGCTGTTAGTAGGCGTAATAGACTTCAAGTTCTAAGGGGTATGTAAGATAAGAATTGTCAGAATTTTGGTATTTTTTTTAAGGTATGATTACAAATACAATAATAATAGTGTCTTTTTTTATAAGAAATTACTACTTAATAGATGCTGGCTATACCAATTGTCCTGGCTTTCTTACACCTTTTAGAGGCACAAGATACCATATTCAAGAGTGGGAAAGAGATGGAAGGGCACCTAGGAACCCAGAAGATCTCTTTAATAAGAGACACTCATCTGCCAGAAATGTGATTGAACGTGCATTTGGTTTACTGAAAAAAAGATGGAAAATCCTAAGAAATCCATCTTTTTATCCAGTAGCCACTCATGCGCACATCATTCTTGCATGCTGCCTTCTGCATAACTTTATTAGGTTGCATATGACTTATGATCTCGTAGAGCTTACTCCTCTTGAAGCTGAGGATATGCAAATTGGGGAAGATGCACCTTTCCCTGAATTTGTTGATCGTGTTGAGACAAGTAATGAATGGAGTCAATGGAGAGAGGATTTAGCTAAGAACATGTTTGATGAGTGGAGAAGAGACCATTAACTTGTGAACTTTAATTTACTTCATGTTTCTTTTTATTGATTTGAGGATTTAAATTTGGTTGGTTTTCATTGTAACTGAATTGAGCCTTTGTTTTAATGTCTCTTTATATTGTTGACTTTCAATGTAACTGAATTTAAGAACACATCATGAAATTGTTGTTTATTTGTTTTATTTGTAGTTAATTACATGTTTCTTTTAATTCAATATTGTCTTACTTATTTCTAAAAAATTTTCAAATTCTGGTGGTTAATGATTAATGGAAATAGTTTGGAATGGTTTGGGGTATGAAGTTGCATGGTATAGGTGCAATGTCAAGAGTTTGGATATCAAAAGAAACAAGCATTTGTGACCTTCATGGAGGAGGTAGTTGTTGCTGGTCACAGAGCTGATAATGGGCAATTAAAGCCTGGTACTTTCCAAATTCTTCCTAGAATAATGGCAGAGAAGTTTCCTGGTTGTGGCATTAAGAAGAGACATATACAGAATAAGCACAAGAGGTTAAAGGAAAATTATCAAACAGCCTTTGACATGTTGAACTGCAGTGGGTTCGGTTGGAATGAAAGCAAGCAATGCGTTGAGGTTGACAGCAAGCAAGTGCTGAACGAATGGATAAAGGTAAATGGTCTTCAGTATTAGTTGGTTCTTTCAATAATAATATGTTTATTATGCTGAAGTTTTCTGATTTTGTATTCCAGAAACACCCCAACAAGTACTACGCTCCTGGAAAGTCGTTCCCGCTTATCCCTAGACTTGAGTTTATCTTTGGAAAAGATAGAGCCATTGGTGCTGGAGCTCAAGATGCTGCAGATGTTGTTGCTTAGCTTGAGACCGATAAAATTGACGGTGATGCTCCAACACCTCCTACTGGCCCATCAGATCCACCAGTCCGATCGGGCACTCCTGCTGCAACTGCTTCTGTCCATTTTCCTGGTTCTATCGACTCTTCCAGCAACACAACAGGGCTCCAAAAAAATAAATTTTGAAACCTATTATGTAATTAATTTTATGAATGCTTAGATGTTTTATTAAATTATTACGTACAAGCATATCTAACTTGTACATTTTTTTACCTATTAAGTAATTAATTCAATGAATGCTTAGAATTAAATTTATCAGAAATAAGTTAATTTGTATGGGTACATATTCCTTTTATCTTATTTTAATTTTTTATTTATTGTGAATCAAATTAACTAATAATTCCAATATAATGTCTAGAGCTATAAATAACAAAATAAATTATGATAAAAATAACTTATATAATATTTAAATACTAATATAAAGAGATAAATAATAATTTCCAAAAAATAAAAAAAGAAATAGAAAATATTAAACTATAACAAATTTTAGTGCAATTAACCTTTTCTAATATTTGAAATAATTATTAATAATTTTTATAAGCCCAAAGAAAAATTTTTATTTCATCATAATTAAAAATTTACAAATGCACTTAAAAAATATTGATACAATTATAAAATAATCAATGAATTACATATTTTTAATCATATTATATTGCAGGGGCATTTTCGTCATAGACACTATTTTTTGTTCTGTCCACTGCAATCAAACACATTTCTGTCTTCCAGATGAAGACAATTTTTCTGTTCTGTCCATCACAACCAAACAGCTTACTGTCTCCAAATTTTGGTTC
>JANZXR010084570.1:0-10798 GCA_027575705.1 Erythroxylum echinodendron
ATGGCTCAAGGAGTGTGTGAAGTTTTATGGCTCCGAAGAGTTATGTCTGAGTTAAATTTGGAAGTTAAGCCTCCTATAAAGTTGTATTGTGACAATAAGGCAGCCATTAATATTGTACACAATCCAGTACTCCATGAAAGGACAAAGCATATAGAGGTAGATAAGCACTTTATAAGGGAAAAAATGGAAGATGGAAGCATATGTATCCCATTTGTTCCTACTAAAGAACAAAGAGAAGATGTCTTCACAAAGGGGCTATTCAGACAACCATTTGAAGAACAAATTAGCAAGTTGGGCATGATAAACATCTTTTCACCAACTTAAGGGGGAGTGTAGAGAATCCCGTAATAATGGATAGTCCCTTAATTAAGGGATTATCCTTGTAGATTATCCTTAGCTGTAATATCTATCTGTATTAGGGATATTTCCAAATAAGGAGTTTTCCTAATTAGGAAGACTCCCATAACTATGTACCTTAACTCTATATAAGAATAGCATCTGCTGTACTTCTATTATCTGAAAAAATAGAGAAGTTTTACACCTGTATCTTGGCTCTTTTTTAGAACCTATCTAGGATATCCCTAGCCATCTGATTATGAATTAGTGCCCCTTAGCCTGTCCAATTGTCATACCATAATGAAATTCTATCTCCTGCCTTTATGATGCATATAATATATTATTGAACCTCTTCCCCCAACCAAAGGATTTGGTTGAAGAACTAAGATTAGCTATCTTTAAGTTTAGTTTCCTATAAAATGCCAACCCATAATATGTAGTTGTGTACCCATTTGATACATAGTGATTATTTTTTGCTTAAAATTCTCTATAATCTCTTCGGGATTAGACATCTATTGCTTCTGCTGATTGTCTCTAATCCTAATCCTCTAGTTTCTTTTAGTTGACGTATATGGATCTAGATCACTTTAAATATTCCTTTTTCTCCTTTCCCTTTACTCCATAGGAACTATTTCATCATTTTCTCCACAGTTTTAAGTAGCCCTTTGGATAAAAATATGTGAGAGCACCAGTAAGTATATATTGACATTATGACAAACTTCAGGAGTTGAAGTTTACCACCATAGGAAAGAGTTCTATTTATCCAAGACCCAACCTTTTTTGTATCTTTTCAATCAAGGGTAGACATTCCCTAAAGCGTAGTCTTCACGAGGAGATAGGAATTCACAAGTATAGGATAGGAAAGTCTTGTTTTTCCATTCCAATGACGGGTGACAAATTCTTTGAGAGATGTGTTGCGCTTTTTGACAAGATGAAGCAGCTTTTCTAGAAATTAATACTCAATTCAGATATCTCCTTGAAACTTTATAAGATACTTATTAGTAAAGAAAATGATGAGTATCAGTCTTACTTAGCAAGATTAGATCATCTACAAAACATAAACTTGTTAGTAAAAGCAACTTACACTTAGAGTGGTACTTGAACTTAATTGAATTTAGGGGCTGAAGAGATTTTGTGTTTCAGAAATAGGGTAAGAACTTCCATGCAAATTAGAAATAAGTAAGGGGAAAGAGGATCCCATTTCCTAAGTCCTCTTTTGCCTTTGAACATCTCTGTTGGAATCTCATTAATTAGAATCCAAAAGGAAGCAGTATTAATGCATTTTTTAATCTATTTGATAAACATCTAGGGAAATTTCATACCTTTTATAAGTTGTAACATAAATCTCCAACTGAAACTACCAAAAGCTTTTTGAAGATCAACTTTAATGGTGCATTCTGTGGAGCATTTCTTCTTTTATACCCTTTAAAAAGCTCCTGTAAAATTAGAATATTATCACTAATATTCCTTTTGCTTAAGAAGTCTCCTTATTTCTCGCTGATGGTGAATTGAAATACAAATTTTGGCCTATTTTCTATGATTTTAGCGATGATCTTATAAATAAAATTAGTACAAGAAATAGGTTTAAAATCACTCCAAGTTTTAGGATTATTGGTCTTAGGAATCAAACACAAAGAGCTCCTATTATTCTCTTTAAGTAACACTTCATACTTGAACAACTCATGCATAACTTTTTAAATTCATTTTCCTATTTTATCCCATACTTTTGATTGAAAATCCCATTCAAACCGTTTGGTCCTGGAGCCTTTGATCAATTAATTTTAAACACTACTTCCTCTATTTCTTGATAAGTGACAAGCCTTGTTATATTATTAGCTACATCTTCAGCAATCTTAGCAGAAACAAATTTCATAAGATCTTTTCTATGAACTCTATCATTCCCTTTAGTTCCTAGAAACTTTTGAAAATATTCCATAGCATATTTAGCAATCACTGCTTGCGTATATATTAACTCCTCTGATTCAGCTTTAATGGATATGATTCTATTAATATTTCTTCCTGCTAACATTTTATTGAAGAAAAACTTTGTGCATCTATCCCCATCTTTAATCTAATTGATTATGGCTCTTTGTTGTAACAATGAACAACGGTTATCCACTACTTGTATATAGTACTTAATTACACCCTTCTCCTTAATTGCATCCTTCTCCTTATTAGCAAGGTTCTCATTACTTAGATAATCTGCTAGTGATTTTTGGATGAATGAGAGTCATATTCTTGCATCTTCTATCTCATTTTTGGTATTTTGTCCCCTACTTGCATTCAGCCTCTTCAATTCCTACTTTATCACCTTGAGTTTTTGTATACAAATAAATTGTTTTCTACCGTAGACCTCAAACTCCAAACCCTTGGAAATGGCTTCTTAAAAACCCTCCACATTAGTAAGGAAGTTATTAAATCTGAAAGGATGTTTAATACAAACCTTTTTAAAAAGATTATCCACCTTCATAAATGATTTGAAAATCCTAGATCTAAAAAAATTTCTTTACTTTTTGAAAAGGTTATTAACCAGTCAACATTCACCAAGGCCCTATCCAGTTTTTTTTTTAATGAACCACTTAAAACTTTATTTATTTCACTATGTGAATCTATAACCTTTAAATTTTAAATCAGATCATTCTACATTTTGGTACAATCAAATAAATCTAAGTTGTAGTTGAATAAATTACAATTCCTTTTAGCCTCTGACCTATAAAAAGTGATATTAAAGTAACTACTAATAATCTAAGGTCCTCTGACTAACCCATTTAATCTTTTTAGTGAGCTCCACAAATCATATCTTTGCAAAGCAGTATTAAAACCGTAAACAAAGGTAACTAAAGCTGTAGAATTCTCCATTTAATTTTTTTATGAATGAACTACTCACTAGATTCCAATGCTTCCACTTCCATTAATTCCCCATCATAAACAATAATGGTTCTTCTATACCCACAGTACTGGTGAGCTTTAAATGGTTGTTTATTCCTCTTACTTCAAATATTTCTAGTTTGATTTTTATTTCCAATAAACTAAATAACATAGGCTTCTCATGTTGAACAAAATCCTTTAAAACATTGATTTTCAAATGGTTGTTTATTCCTCTTACATTCTATACTAGAAAGGCAATGTAGTAATGCTTTTACCTTTTGAGCCTTTCCTACTGCTCCTATTACTCTTTCTAGATAGCACTTTTTCAAACTTTTTACTTTTAATTATCCTCTTTCTGTTGATCTTCCAATAGTTATAGCATGTCTACTTACTGTTGGGCTTCATTTTCTTGTAAGCCTCTTGAAGATGCTTCATTTTACACAACACCTTTTTGTTTATTACAAGGAATATTTGATTCATCCAAACCCTTATTAACCCTCTAGTTTCTCACTAAATTTCTCACTTCATTTGCAAATGGTGGTGATCTTCCAATGGTTGTATGGGATCTATTGTGGGTTCATTTTTCTCGCTTTTGTTATCATCATTTTGAACTCTATCTAATTTATCTAAGCTCTGATGATCATTCGAAATGCCTTTCAGAATTTCAGTTTTGATCAACACTTTGTTTCCTTCAGTTTTGGCCTCATCCAACCCCATCAAATCCTAATAGTCTTCCTTCATGAATACTTTCCTCATTGGTTTTTATCCTTTACCTTGTGCTTGTAGGGATGGTTTTTATTGATAAGTAACCATTACCTTGTCTTCTCTAAGATTATTTCCTTTTTATCCTTTACCTTGTGCTTGTAAGGATGGTTTCCATTGATAAGTAACCATTACCTTGTCTTCTATGAAAGTATTTCCATCTGCCAACCTTATTATTGGAATATTATCTTTCATTTATTTATAAATGTCCGTACTCACACATAATCTAACATAGCCTACATGTTTTCTCAAAGGTGTTTTTTCATCCATCCTTATTGACTTTCTCAAATAGCTTCCTAGCATGCTTAAACCTTTTTTTGTCTAATATTATAAGACAATATTGTGTATGTTCACGCATAAAGCAATGTTATTTAATATGATTTTTTCTAATTCCATAATAGGTTGACAATTAGGGAGAAATAAAGGAAGCTGTGAGATATGTCATGGGCCTTCTTCTATCACCTTTTGAGCTTTAAATTTTGAAATGAAGATGAATATAATGTTATCATTCTCAGTTAATACCACCTCTTGTAAGCTTCTACCTTTCAATTTTTTTAAGTCCATGCTTTCCTTTAAGTTCAATAGGAGGGCTATAGAACAAAGAAGAATTTGACTTACCCCCCATTACCTGTTTCCGGATTTTTCTAGTTTCAATAAAATTCTTAAACTCATTCGCTGCTAGAGTTAAGTGGGTTAGGGTTATGAAAGGCTGATATGTTGAATGGGAAGGAGAATAAGTTTAGGTGGTTGGGGTTATGGAAGGTTCATCTGTTGAATAGGAAGGGGAGTGAGTGTCGGCTGGCATGTTAGGGTTCTCGATATCTAGTTTTGATGGAGTAGGGGAGGAGATGGAAGATGATGGTAAAAAGCGAAATCATACTCTATTAAGATTTAAATGAAAGTTTGATTATGACAGGGTGAGTGTGTTTTAGGACAGTTACTAGGTACAACAAAAAGAAAAAAGGGCTGGAGAGGAAAGTAGGGGCAGAAATACAAAATAACCCCTGGTCGTGACAACTAGGCAGAGATGAAAGAAGGGTCATAAATGGTGAAACTGGGTGAAAAACAGAAGGGAAACGAGTTGAAATGGGCAAGCAAAGTTAAAGGTTGTAGAGAAAGAAAGATTTATTCAAAGAAGAGGAGAAAGTCTGGAGAGAAAAAGGAGTATTTTCTCTCTTATGTTCTTTTTAATTGCAAAAGAGACACTGTTGGATAGATTAGTTGATCGCTTTATGCCGAGTGATTTTGGAACTTGGCTGATCATCTTTCCTTAATGACTGTCTAAAAATAATAGTTTGTTTTTAAAGTTGTTTACAATATGGCAATGGCAATTACATACTTGAGTTAATACATTGGAAAGATGAGAATAATGTGTTCCTATTAAAGTATATGCAAGATAGTTTAGTAATTTCTTACCTACTTTATACATGTGATTTATTTGATGTTTTTATTAAGAAGTTACAATATCGAGGATCATTTATCTCTCTTATGGTGACACTAATGATAACATATGTTAAAAATATAGAATAATTATATGAATTAAATGATGTACTCTTAGGAAACTAAAGAGAGATCCAATCTCACATATAATGGAATGAGAACGAAAATTTTTCATTTGATTTTCCAAAAGTCAAGATCATTTAAATTCTTTAACATGATTAACATAAAAAATATAATGAAGTATGAATCATTATTTATACTTTATTGTTAGATTTGATCATTTTTTATTGCCTTTTTAAAACTGTTTCTAAAATTGGCTCATTTTAACCATCTTAGTTACACATGTGCCTAATTTTTAATAATATCTACAGAATGTTTTGAGAGAACTCTACAAGTAATGTAGAGACGTTTGGATAATAAGTGATAACTCTCTTGGAACCTAAGTCTATTTATAATAGAGTTTGAACTTTTTAATAATTTAACTAAAATAAAATTATAATTTTAATAAAACTTTAATTAAAATTATAATTAATTCTAATTCAATACCAATTGGGCTCAAATAAGATCTAATATCTCATGTTAATCTTTATTTATTAAATATCTCATCTTTAGTCTTAAAAATTCCTCAAACTTTACAATCAAGTCCAACTTGATTAAATTATCTTTTCTTTCATCTAATGTTCTTTATATGTGATCCACTACTAAATATGTTAGCAATAGATATAAATTATAAACTCGAAATTATATTTAAGATAAAATAAATTAAACTAATTTTATTTGACTTTAATTTTATAATTAAATAATTTACATCCATAGATCAAGAATCGCGTCTAGCAGTACTGAAATATCAAGAATGTCAAAGTGGATTTAAATAACCTTTACGTGTTTGATTTTTCTATATAATTTAATTCTTTTATTATACAATATTTTGATTCCATATAAAGTATGAAATTAATGTCTACTCTATTTGATTATAATTATATTAGTTCTCCATCGTTAGTAATTAATTTTGGATTTTGCCAGAGATGCATGCATCATATGCATGAGATTGTAGTGGAAGTGTCGAAATCTTGATTCCGATCACATGACAACCCAAAAAAGTCAGAATCACACATGCATGTATAGACATATATAAGAACATGAAATATAAAACTTTTTACTTTTTGTTTCTCCTCCTTTCTTGTTTTTTCTCCTTGTTTGGGTTGTTACAAACACCAAACCCTTCCTTGATCACCCAAGAATACGCAAAGATTAAAAAGAAACAATGTGTACGGGTGATTTGAGCACCAAACTAGATGAGTTTTAGTATATGCTCAAAATGAAAAGAAATATCAAAACTCTTGTTGCATGCACTTTGATTCATGCAAAAATTGTATAAATTGCAAGAACAACACTCTTGACACCTCTCTCTCTCATTTTAGAACTCTTCTAAAGCCCTTATGCTCTCACTAAGGTGTGTAAGAAGTGGTTAGATTCTCTTGTGTACATAAGTGAAGAACTCACTTATGTACTCATTTGTGCCTTCGGTCACGATCGGGGCCTCACTTATGTACTCATTTGTGCCTTCGGTCACGATTGTGGCTAATGAACCACGATTGTGGCTTACTTAAAATCAGGCTCGCCTTCGGTCATGATCGTGGCCTACTTAAAAATGGTCATACACACTATATTTCTTCATCCGATCTTTTATGCATGTGACACTTAGGTTCCCAGTTATTTTAGGCACTTGAATTAACTTTTTATTCAAGCAAATCATGGAAGATTTCATACCACTTGAATTAAGTTTTAATTCAAGCAAATCATAAAGGGTTTCATGATGCCAATTTACCAGAATATAAGTGGATTAATACATTAACTCTTCGATAGTTAATTATCCAACTTATGAACCTTTCCATAGACAATTACCATGTAATTCGTCCTTTCACCATCCTATATCCACTTGGTTCGGAGTATGCGTTATGTGTCAACTCCCACTATATTGACTATGTCACACCTAGTCTAAATGATGTTAGTTCTTGTCCTGGGATCTTATTACTCTATGTGTCATTGAAGACTCTCTTTATGACACATAACTGCTCTGGCTAGAGACTCCTGAGTAATGTACCTGACAAAAGGCTGTGGGTATCATCTCCTCCTATCAGGAGTGGTGAATTCTTTATTGGCTACCCAATTACCTTCGAGTACTAATAGCTGTACAAAATCACCACCATAAGAGCAACCTCATCTTGAGGTAATAAGGAATGATGTTAAAGCACAGGATTAGTATCTAAGACATCCTTGAGTACCTCAAGTATAAAGATATTTGCATCATTACTATGATGAGATTGATCATTGACATTTGATAGATCATCTATATTATAATCTCATTGTGGGTCATCAGATGCACTTACTACCCTTATGAAGTATCCACCTGCTAACTCTAAACATCTCATGCTAACAGTTTGTGGGATCCACTACTTGATCAAATCAAGGAGTATAACATGTGCTAGTCTGTCTAGATTGATAATGTCTTGTCTTATTAATCCTATGATTAGGGATTATTTAGATACTAACATCATTGCACATAATAGGAATCTCATTATCATGATCTCATAATGATTTCCTTCATGCTATGTTTTCTATCATGGACTTCATTAATTCGATTTAAGATTAATATCAATTCATATATAAATGTATATCAAATTAATGAAAAAATGTCTTTCTCTGTATTAATCAAAATAAAGTTAGTACAAAAGTGCTAAATGTGATTGCCTTTATAACACTACTATAACAATCTCCCACTTATACTAAAGCCAATTGCCTTTGCATCTAATACCATACGCGAGTACATAAGAATCAAATTTTATTTGAGGAAGTTGCTTAGTCAAATGATCAACGATGTTCTAATCTGTAGGCACTCTCTCTATCTTCGCATCACCTCTATCAATTATCTCCGTGATTAGGTGATATCTCCTGAGTACGTGCTTGGACCTCTGATGAGACCTTGGTTCTTTGGCTTAAGCAATAGCCTCATTGTTATCACAGTACAAAAATATTGGGTCTACTATGCTCAGAGCCACTCCAGGTTCTATAATGAACTTTTTGATCCGAATAGCTTCTTTTTTCGCTTCCGCAGCTGCAATGTACTCTACCTCAGTCGTCGAATCTACAGTCGTCTCTTATTTGGAACTCTTCCAACTGACTGCCCCACCATTCAGTGTGAAAAAATGACCTGACTAGGATTTGGAGTCATCTTGGTCAAATTGAAAATTGGCATCCATATGCCCGCTCACTATAAGGTCTCCATTTTCATATATCAAGAGTACATCCTTAGTTCTTCTCAAGTACTTTAGGATATTCTTGACAGCCATCCAGTGACATTCACTAGGATCCGATTGATATTCGCTCGTAACACTTAGAGTGTATATGATATATCAGGTCTTGCACATAATATAGCATACGTGGTTGATCCTATTACTAAAGTATATGGGATCATACTCATGTGAGTCCTCTCATCTTGCATTTTAGGACATATAGATTTCGAGAGTTTTATCCCATGAGTCATGGGAAGAAACCCTTTATTACATTGGTCAATGCTAAACCTATTTATCACTTTATCTACGTATGTTGACAGTGAAAGACCTAGCAACTTCGTTAATCTATCTCTATAGATCTTTATTCCTAATATATAAGTTGCTTTTCTAAGGTATTTCATGGAAAAAATTTGGGACAACTAAATTTTGGTTGATTGCAAACTTGAGACATGATTTCACTTTAGTAATATGTCGTCCACATATAATGCAAGAAATATGATAGCACTCCCACTAACCTTTTTGTACACACAAGGTTCATCAGGATTTTGTAAGAAACAAAACTCTTTAATTGTCTCATCAAATCGGATATTCCAAATCCTAGATGCCTTCAATCCATAAATAGACTACTTAAGCTTGCATTCTTTTTTGTCATTTTTGGATACGAAGCCCTTAGGTTGTATCATATACACATCCTCAACTAGGTTTCCATTTACGAAAGCAGTCTTCACATCCATCTGCCATATTTCAAAATCATAATGAGCAGTAATGGCTAGGAGTATTCTAATGGATTTAAGCATGACTATGGGGCTAAAAGTCTCATCATAGTCAACTCCTTGTATTTGACGATAACCTTTAGTAACTAACCTCACTTTATAGGTAATCATATTACCTTCCATATAGATTTTCTTCTTGAAAATCCATTTGCACCCTATGGGTTTTAACCCTTCGGGTAGGTCAAACAAAGTCCATACTTGGTTTTCATACATGGAATCCATTTCAGACTTCATGGCTTGAAGCCATTTTTCATATTCCAAACTCTTCAGAGCCTCTTCATAGGTTGTAGGCTCATCGTCCTCTATGAGCAATATATCATTATGTTCGCTTACGAGAAATCCATATCTCTCTAGAACATTGCATATCCTACTTGACCTACGAATATTTTATATGTCAGAAGGTTCAACTATTGTCTCATCTCTGTGAATAACAATTTCAGGCTCAGGCAATTGTCTGCATTTGTTTAAGCATCATGAACTTCATCAAGTTTAACTTTGATCCCATTGTCTTATCTTAGAAGAAACTCTTTCTCTAAAAAGACAACATGCTTTGAGATAAACACCTTTTACTCTAAAACATTATAGAACTGATATCCAATTGTTTCTTTAGGATATGCTATAAACAGATATTTATTACCTTTGACTTCAAGCTTGTCTGATTGAATCCAGTTCATATAAGTCGAATAACCCTAAACTTTCATATGAGAAAGATAGGGTCTTTTGTTAGTCCATGTCTCATATGGAGTAACTTCAATTGCCTTTGAAGGGATTATATTTGTCATATAAATAGCAGTCTCGAGTGCATAACCCCAAAAGGATTTCGGTACATTTGATAAGCCTATCATTGACCTTATCATGCTCAACAAGGTTTGGTTTCTTCTTTCATCCACACCCTTATGTTACGGTGTGTAAGGTGGAGTCCACCAGGTTACCATCCCATTATCTCCGAAATAAGTTAGAAACTCCTCGTTTAAGTATTCACCAACTCGATCTGATCAAAATGTCTTAATACTTCTACCGAGTTGTTTCTTTACTTCATATTTAAATTGTTTAAATATTTCAATTGTTTAAATATTTCAATTGCTTTAGACTTATATCTCATTAAATACACATATCTATATTGTGAATAATCATCAATAAAGGTAATGAAGTATATAAACCACCTCTTGCATGAATGGATATCAGGCCATATACATCAGAATGTATTAGGTCTAACAACCCATTCGCTCGTTCACCCTTTCTTTTCAACGATAATTTAGTCATCTTGCCTAACAAGCAAGATTCACATGTGTCATATGATTCATAATCAAATGACCCTAAGCTACC
>JANZXR010084652.1:0-7500 GCA_027575705.1 Erythroxylum echinodendron
TTTTGGTGTCGTTAGATTGAAATTCCTTTATGGTCTACCATTAATTCTGATCGGAGGTAAGTGAAATGAGTTTGTTTATGAGATTTGACCTGGTGGGGAATTCCTCCCTTGTGGGATGCACGTCCAGATGTCACGTAGGACGTCGTGCACGCAACTCGCCGGGGTGGAGTTCCAGCATCACTTGTGGTCAAAAGCCTGAGAATTTGTTACTAGATACTAAGATTGAAAAAATTGCTCGCAGGTTACGTACAGAAACTCGATTGACTTGGAGTAGTAACACAACAGAAAGGATTAGAGAAGAGCAGTTTGTAGAGATGAAACAACACGATGAGGGCTTGATAGCACGTCCTGAAGAGATAAGGGAGTTAACCATGATGGATTTGACTATAGGACACAATAATAGACCTATGCCTCCCATTATAAGGCTGACAATCACAGTTGCGAGTTTTGAGATTCCTCACAGCATTACATCCATGGTGAGAGCATCTCAATTTGGAGGATTGCCTTTAGAAGATCCAAACACCCATTTGGAGATGTTTCTGGATATTTGTGATTTGTTCAAGCAGAATGGAGTATCGGAAGATGCGGTGAGATTAAGGTTATTCCCATTTTCTTTAAAGGATAAGGTCAAAGCATGGTTGGCTAGTTTGCAGTCGGGATCGATTACTACATGCGATGAGATGATGAGATTATCTTTGGCAAAATTTTTCCCTCCTGCCAAGGTTGCAAAGATGAAGAATGAGATCACTTCCTTCACTCAATATGAAAATGAAGGTTTATATGAAGTGTGGGAGTGATTTCTGGATATGTTGGCATAGTGTCCTAGTCATGGGTTCTCTACATGGCAGTAGGTCAATACTTTTTATACAGGAATGAACCCATCAACCAGGAGTACCATAGATGCTGCCGCAGGAGGCAGTTTAATGAGAAAGATGCCAGATCAAGCCTATAAGTTGATTGATGAGATGGCCACTAGTAGTTTTCAGTATCATATAGAAAGGCATCCCAGACAACCTACAGGGGCTTATGTAGTCGACAATACAGTGGCTTTATCTACTCAGATGGATGTTTTGACGAAGAAGTTGGATATCTGATGCACAGAGTGAGAGGAGGAGCTAGTTCTTTATTGAGGAGTTGTGCTATATGCGAGCATTGTGGTGGAGATTCCCATACATATTCCGAGTGTTAAGTTGGGAATCCACAATCCAGGGTGGAGGAATCATCCAAACTTCTCTTAGCGGAAAGATCAGATGGCACAACCGTAGTCATCCAATGTTCAAAGACAGCCACCTCCAGGTTTTAAGGCTCCTAATCCTATACCATCTGAGAAATCCAATCTCAAAGAACTACTCTCTAAGTACATTTCTACCAATGAGGTTAGGATACAGAATCAAGAATCTTCTATTAGAAATTTGGAGAATCAGATGAGTCAGATTGCAAGTTTGTTTAAGGAAAGACATTCAGGTTCATTGCCTAGCACTACTGAAGCCAACCCAAGAGAACATTCAAAGGCAATTTTATTGAGGGGAGTAGACAGCTTAAAGAAGTTAAGGAGAAGCAGAAGGATAAATAAGTGCAAAAGAGTGAAGAAGAAAAGAGTCTGGAAAGTGGAAAGGAGGCCAAGGAAGCACCTATTACAAAGGAGGATCATCCATGGTTATTCACTGCCCATCACATATCCAGTAAGACCTCGGATTCCTTATCCTCAAAGGTTAAAAGGTACGCAATTAGATAAGCAATTTGGTCGTTTTCTTGAGATATTTAAAAAGTTGCATATAAACATACCTTTTGTTGAGGCCATAGCGTAAATGCCTTCTTATGCTAAGTTTTTAAAAGAAATTTTGTCTAATAAGAGGAGGCTTGATGAGTATGCCACGGTGAAGCTGAATGAGGAGTGTTCAGCCGTATTGTCGAGAAAGCTACCACCGAAGCTTAAAGATCTAGGGAGTTTTACTATTCTTTGTGTTATTGGTGATTTACATATAGATAGGGCTTTAATGGATTTTGGTGCGAGCATTAACTTAATGCCTCTTTCTATTTTCAGGAAGTTAGGATTGGCAGAGCCCAAACCCACTACTATTTCGCTTCAACTGGCAGATAGGTCAATCACTTATCCAAGGGGAATCATTGAGGATGTATTGGTCAAGGTCGAGAAGTTTATCTTCTCGATAGATTTCTTAGTCCTTGACATGGAGGAAGATATATACATCCCCATTATTCTTGGAAGACCTTTCATGGCCACTACACGTACCATCATCAATGTGAAATGTGGAAAGCTCATCTTGGGACTTCAAGATGAAGAACTAGTGTTTGATATCTTTAATGCTATGAAGCATTCTTTTACTCTTGACTCTTGCCATTTTATTGATATTTATTCTTATGATGCTGATGATTCTTCTACTGTTTGTATAGTTTTGTTAGAAAGGGAATCACAAGGAATGATCGAAAAATTAGGGGAAGAATTACAGGAAGAGTTAAAGGATATCGCAGTTGAGTTGAAGCAGGCATATTAGACACATTATAGAGCATACGAGCGTCTCCAACGTCTTTCAATTGAAGAGCCCCCTTCTCTTGACCTTAAACCTCTTCCGAGTCATTTGAAGTATGTTTATCTTAACCCACCTGAGCACTTACCAGTTATTATTTCCTCTTGTTTGTCAGATGCCATGGAGGAGCAGTTGTTGAGGGTACTACGGGACGACAAAAAGGCCATTGGGTCGTCCATTACAGATATTAAGGGTATAAGCCCTTCCTTTTGCACACACCATATTTTCATAGAGGATGGAAGCAAGGCGATAGTGCAACCCCTGAGGAGACTTAAACCATACATGAAGGAGGTAGTAAAAGATGAGGTAGTAAAGCTTTTAGATGCAGGTATTATCTATCCCATTTCTAATTCTGGTTGGGTTAGTCCTATGCATGAGGTGCCAAAGAAAGGAGGCACGAATGTGGTTGAAAATGAGAAAAATGAATTATACCCAATAGGAAGGTAACTGGGTGGAGAATGTGCATAGATTATAGGAAGTTGAATGATGCCACTAGGAAAGATCATTTTCCTTTACCTTTCATTGATCAGATGATTGAGAAATTAGCTAGACATGACTTTTATTGTGCCTTAGATAGATATAGTGGATATTTGCATATTCTAGAAGCCCCAGAAGATCAGGAGAGAATAACTTTTACATGTCCTTATGGTACATTTTCATATAGACGCATGCCATTTGGGTTATGTAATGCTTTGCCTACATTTCAAAGATTCATGATGGCTATTTTTTCTGATATGCTTGAATCTTGCATTGAAATTTTCGTGGATGACTTCTCTGTATTTGGTACTTCATTTAACGCATGCTTGGATAACTTAAAGAAAGTCCTAATTAGGTGTGAAGAGACCCATTTAGTGCTAAATTGGGAAAATAGTCCTTTAATGGTATAGGAGTGCATTGTTTTAGCTCACAATATTTCTAGCAAGGGTATAGAGGTAGACCCAGCAAAAATTGATGTCATTAAGAAACTTCCACCACCAAACAATGTTAGATCCATTAGAAGTTTCTTAGGCCATGCTGGTTTTTACCGTAGGTTCATTAAGGATTTTTCTAAGATTGCTAAACCTTTGACTGAGTTGCTTGAAAAAGATGCTGTGTTTAATTTTGATGATAAATGTTTGACATCTTTTCAATTATTAAAGGATATGCTTGTGACTGCACCTATTCTTATATCTCCTGACTGGTCTCTTCCTTTTAAATTAATGTATAATGCAAGTGATTATGCAGTGGGTGTTGTTTTAGGCCGAAGACGAGGTAAGATCTTTCATCCCATTTTTTATGCAAGTAGGACACTAAGCAAAGCACAATGCCATTATACCACCACAGAAAAAGAGATGTTGGCAGTTGTGTTCACTTTTGACAAGTTTTGCTCATATTTGGTTTTGTCTAAAGAGATTGTGTATACTGACCAAGCAGCTTTGAAATACTTGATAACAAAACCTGATGCTAAACCAAGACTAATTCGTTAGGTGTTACTTTTGCAGGAGTTTGACATTAAGTTGAGGGATAAGAAGGGAGCTGAGAATTTTGTAGCTGATCACCTGTCAAGGTTAGATGAAGTTGCCATGGAGAGTACAACAATGAAAGACATTCAGGAGACTTTTCCTGATGAGCATATGATGGTTATGACGGTCACTCCTTGGTTTGCAAACTATGTAAACTACCTTGCTAGTAATATCTATCCCTCTGATCATCTATCCCTCTGATCTTTCTTATGCTCCAAAGAAAAAAAAATTGTCCGAGGTAAGATACTATCTTTTGGATGATCCTTTGCTCTACAAGATTTATGTGGATGGTATTATTAGGCGCTGCATTCCTGAAGAGAAAATGTCCTCTATGTTACATCATTGTCATTATAGAGAGGTTGGGGGACATTATGGTGCATCTAGGACAACTCATAAAGTTTTAGAGTGTGGTTTTTATTGGCCCACCTTATTTAGGGATGCATTTGTATTTGTCAAATCTTGTGATAGGTATCAAAGGGTCGAAAATATTAGTAAGAGACATGATATTCCATTGACTAACATTCTTGTTTGTGAAGTTTTTGATGTTTGGGGCATAGACTTCATGGGACCATTCCCTAAGTCTTTCTCCAATCAATATATATTATTTGTTGTTGATTATGTTAGCAAGTGGGTGAAAGCAGAGGCATTTCTCACAAATGAGTTTAGACGTGCTGTTAAATTTTTTAAGAAGAATATTTTTACACGTTTTGGCACACCTAGGGCTATCACTAGTGATGGGGGTCGCATTTTTGCAACAAATTTTTTGATTCATTGTTAGCTAAGTATGGGAAGGTTGCTACTCTATACCACCCCCAAACTAGTGGACAAGTTGAAGTCTCTAACAAGGAATTAAAGAAAATATTAGAGAAAAATGTTAATGCTTTTAGGCGAGACTAGTCTTTAAAGCTAGATGATGCACTTTAGGCATATGGGACTACATTTAAGACACCTATAGGCATGTCACCATTCAAGATAGTGTATAGCAAAGCTTGTCATCTTCCAGTTGAGTTAGAGCATCGTGAATACTGGGCTACAAAATTTCTTAACTTTGATTTGTCTTCTGCAGGTGTTAAAAGACTTATGCATCTTCACAAGCTTGAATAGTTCCATTTAGATGCTTATAACAATTCAAAGTTGTATAAGGAGAAAGTGAATAAAAGGCATGACAAGAAGATCCTCCACCAAGACTTTAAGGTAGGCGACCAGGTATTGATCTACAACTCTCATCTTCGTCTCTTTTCAGGGAAGCTTAAGTCAAGGTGGTATGGTCCATTCACTACGATCCAAGTCCTTCCTTTTGGGGTCTTTAAGGTAAAACGAGAAAATGAAAACTCATTCAAGGTAAATGGACAACGAGCTAAATTGTATATGCCCAGGTTTGCGGATAATTCTGAGGAGCGATTGTGTCTTCATGACACTTCGCCTCCTTGATTGCAGTGCACACCTTTTAGTAGGACTGTAGTTTTCTTTCTTTTCTTTTCTTGTTGTTTCCTTTTCCTTTATTTCTAGATTAATGCATTTCTTTGAGTTGTTTTGAGTTTTGTTTAGGTTTGCGTGGTGGGTGACAAAGAATTCTTGGTTGATTCTTTTTCAGGGAAGTTTCTTCTTCCTCTTTCCCCTTTTTCTATTTGATTGTTGGTTACGCGTAAGAACCTGCCCTTGGGAAGGGAACAACAGCTGGAAATGGCTGCTAATACCCCATAGGCTGAGGAGAAAAAGGAGGAATCCGCCCGAGGAGGGGCTCGCGTCTGATTAGCTAGTTGGTGAGGTAATAGCTTACCAAGGCGATGATCAGTAGCTGTTCATACCATCCATACATAGTGTTTTGATCTAAGATTTCAATTCTTCCATGTTTCCGCAGTAACATATTGTTCCATGTCCAAAATATGAAAGAAAGAGGTGTTTCCACGACTCTACCACCCAGTGAATTCTGTTCCACTTAATCCCTCTATTTCATGGCCACATATCTTTCAGGCTAAGGAATGGGAAACCTTTCTCCTATTACATGAATCCAATTTTCATTTCATCCGGGAAAAGCCATCTTTTTCTCAACAATGCCTTTGTCATTTGATCCAATAGCGTTCCGTTAGATAGGAACAGATTTGATAAATACTGATAACTCTCGGATAGAGTATTAGAACGGAAAAATACATTAGATAATGAACTATTGGTTCTAAGCCATCTCTGGCGATGAATCAACAATTCGAAGTGCTTTTCTTGCGTATTCTTGATAAACCAGCGTTTATATATAGATGTAGGAGGATCTGTTTGGGAAGTAAGAAGCCCCTTTGACATCTCTTCATCTGCAAAGAATTCTCGATGTGAAAACACAGAGACAAAGGGCTGATCTTTGAATAGGAAAAAGAGGGGATCTGCAGGGTCCCAAATAAATTGGCTTATTCGAAAAAAGCCTTGTTCTTTGGACAATCTATCTCGTATCTGGTACTGCATGGTTCCACTCTGCAAGAACTCCGAATCATTCTCTTGAAGCTCATCCTCTTCATCATAAATGATCCGCTTGCACCGAAATGACCTGGCCCAATAGGGAAATCCCAATTCATTGGGCCTTTCGATACAATCAAATAGAAAGCCCCAAGGGCGCCATATTCTAGGAGCCCAAACTATGTGATTGAATAAATCCTCCTCTATCTGTTGCGGGTCGAGGACTCCTTCTCCTTCCCCTTCTTCAAACTCCGATTCGTATTTTTCATACAGAAATCTCTGATCAAGGATAGAACAAGATCCATTTTGCATCATATCTAAGGGACTCCTTGGTTCGGGCCGAAGAAGCAATGTCACTCGATCATTATCAAACCGACTGCAATCTTTTTCTGTCCGTGAGGATCCCACCAGAGCGCCTTCTACTTCTAATAGGCCATGAACTAGATCAGAATCATTCTCAACAAGTCCATAATAAGTGATCCCATTTTTTTCATCGGGTCCGGGTAGAGACCAAAGGTCTTGAGCAACCGATCCGGCAGAACAACTCAAAAGATAAAGAAGTATCGTTAATTTCTTCAGGCTCGTTCCAAGTTCGAAGTACCATTTGTACAAATAAGAATCCCCTTCGTTACATGATTTCTTCTTCATATAGATAGATATAGGATCTATGGAGCAATTACTTAGAAATACATTTTGTGCAACAGCCCTTCCTATCTGATAGAAAAGGATCCCATGATCCTGAATCGATCTTACCTGGGATCGCAAATCCCAAGTTTGTCTATGAAGAGCAGATCTAATTATATTAGTGTCTATAATTGATTTCTTCTGTGTAATACTAATCGATAGGGCCTCATTGGTAAGTGCTACAAGATCTCGTACATTGGAACCCATGGTTATGGACCCGAATCCATTAGTATGGAACATTTTCTTTTCCAAGTGAAATCCCCTAGTATAGGAAAGAGTGAAAAAGTACTTTCGTTGTTGTGGAATAAGAAGCCTTCGTATCTTAA
>JANZXR010084663.1:0-10795 GCA_027575705.1 Erythroxylum echinodendron
TCAACCCTTTGTCTGGAAGTGGGATGTTACATAGATAATTTTGATAAGCTATTGTTTCATGGGATGAAGTCATCTATAAAGATGAAATTGATTAACATCATCAAAAAATATAATAGTACCATTTTAAAAATATATTAGATTTTTAACGGCATCAAGTCATCAAAAATAAAGATCAACTACTTTGACATATGTTAAGAATAAGACTATGTATTATTGGACCTCCTCAAATCTCATGTATTAATGAAATTTTTACTGGATTGTTGTTATTGTGTTTGTTAACTACTTTGGCATATGTATTGTAAAAACATGTTAGAATGTGATGATTCATACCATCCTATGATACTAGATACTCTATAAATATATTATACTTTGTTTGGCCTTTGAGTATGCTTAGGTATTTCTCTAGTAATAATATATCAAAGAAGTTTTTATGTTTAGGTATTTCTCTAATAATAATATATCAAAGAAGTTTACGTTTGAGAAAGATGCACATTTTCTCAACTTACAAATAGTAGTTGGATCCATCAATGATTACATTTATTGATTGAGGAATGTATTATTGACTTTTAGAAGTACTTGTAGTGGACAGAAGACAAAGATTTTTAATAACAAGGCTTGAAAAACACATAAAAAACGAAGAAATGTATCTATAAAGATATAATTTGACCTAAAAAATAATTTTAGAATAGCTAAAAACTTTAGAAATTGGTATGAGTTGAGAAAAATTAGTAAGAAAATAACTGAACTGGTTAATCAAAGTTCGGTTAATTGGTTTAAAGGTATTGACATAGAGAGAATGACACAGAACATGACATGGAAGTTGCAAGACCTAGAATTGATGTGGCGGTTGACATACGATGTAGTACCATATGGAACCTTTTAAGTTGATAAGGCATCTAACTTGATGACATATGGCAATGAGTTAATGAATTATATGATCACATATGGCGGTGATGCTAATTGGGCTTCTATATGTTATAGTTTAAGATGACATTGTTTTCTAGATTAAGGTAAGGTAATGTCATTTGGTTTGTCTTAAATCTATTGATAATCAAAATTTTAAATTTATATATCAATATTTTAATGGCTCGTGGGTATGTGAATGGAGTAATATGAAGAAGTGGTTTGTATTATTATGATTCTCTTGGAGAGTAGAATGGTTTAGTATATACTAGACATTATTGGATGATCAAATCCAGAACCCAAGAATTAGAAGCTTGAGAGACTACCCCTTTTACAAAGGTTACACTAATATTATATAAAAACTTAGAAGAATTTAATGCATGAAGAATTCTTTGTATTTTAGGATGTCTAAGCTATTACAAAAAAAAGGTATTTATTTATAAGTTTGACTATATAATTAAAATGAATCATTTCTCTATACATTTTTTTGGAAATTAAAAAATTCATTAAAACCAAAGGATTAAATGAGAACGAGGATAAATGATAGAAAGCATACTAAAAGGTACCCCAAAGAAAAAATGCAAGAGAATTGAATGTTACTATAGAATCACTAATCTAAGGTATAAATCCAAATATTGCAGCTAATCTTGACTTAATTATATAGGAAGTTGAAAAACTGACAAAGAAGAACACTTATAGTAAAACATTCCAAGATAAGTTAGTACTCATCTTTAGTTGAATATTCATTAACAAAATCCACTACCTTAACCATTGTTTGATTGAGATTAAGAATTCTTGTAGGTTGAGACTTTTTTTGAAAAATGTTCTTCTCTTCCTCTCCCTTTAAATACTATATATGCCATAGTTACTAGCCTAAAGAATGTAATGTCTCCTACATGTGTGAATCTAACTATTTTTTCCCAATTAATAAAAGAAGACTAGTAACTTCCTTAGGAAAGTATTCTACATCACTGTAAGATTCTAAACTAAAAGATAAAGGAATATGGGTACTTATGGAGGAAATGGCTAACACTTTTAGATTCTAGACAATAAGGCTTGCAAGAAGAACCATTAGAAGAGATCCTTTTAGTTTGTCTAAGGTATTTAGTTTTTTATTAATAGCAGTATAAGAATTAAGGTGATTCTTGAAAATTTGCCCCTAAACTAGACTAGACACCTAGATTGTTGAATGATTTGGAGAAGAGATTTATTTATAAACACCTTATAACTAATGTGCATATTGATTATCTCATCCTCCCTATCTCCATCTAACCTATAGTTTCGATTGTTTTTCATGATATGGTTAAAACTTCTAAACCTGAAATGCCAATCTTAATTTTTCAGAATGATATTTACCTTTGTTTTTAATGATATAATAAGTTGGAGATTCTCCACATCATGTTGAAGATACAGTGGACTAAGATCATTCCAATTATCAAACCAAAAATTAGGCTTTATTTCTATTTCCTATTATGGAACAATGTTTCCATTGTATCGATATGGACTCTTCGTTAGTAAAGAGTTTCCAAATGCATTAGTAAGTAACATCTTGTTAAAGTTTGTTAATGAGCTTATATTTAGACCCCTTTTCTTTTGGAGCATCATATGTCAGACCACTCACTTTGGATTTAGTGGAACCATCTGATCTTCTTGTCCATAGGATTTTTTTTCAAGATCTCCTCAATGTCCTTTATTAATATTTATAATAAAAGAAGGTGACTTCACCAATGTGTGTTTAGGTTGCTTAGGATAGATAACTAGAGTCTTCCTGCAAAGGAGAGGAACTTATTGTTCAAGTGATCAACCTTTTTGATGATTGCATTATATAAATTATTAATATAATTGGTATGTAATTCTTCTTAAAGAGATTGGGATCCCTAAATATTTGAATAAGGGATCTTGACACTTAAGGCTAAAGATACATGTAAGAGTGCTTCTTAGAACCATTTTGATCCATAGATACAAACAAGCCATTATTTCCCTTCTTTACAAAAAGATCATATATTAGGCTAAATTGATTAAGGATATCTATTAGCCTATTTATTAACTAAGTCAACTTTGCATCACAAAGTATAATAAAGTTGTCCACTAAAGAAGGATTGATCAGCTTCAATTTTTCATATTTATAATGGTACCTAAACTTGTCTAGTTCCTTGACATAACATTTTGCATAAGACCTCAATTTCTAAAATAGGGGATCCCTTTGCCTTAAACCTTTAGTACCTTTAAAGAATTCAATAGGTTCATTTATTAATATACAAAGGGAAAACGTAATTCTATCTAGGAAACAAAAATATGTAGGAATACAAAGGCTTTTAGAGCTATTAAGGTGCAGGCCCAATCAATATAATAAAAAGCTTTCTCAAATTCGATCTTGATTAAGTGACCTTTTAAGGCTTTTTTAAGTTAATAGTATTTTAAAGCTCTTGATATGCTAAAAGCTTATTGCCTATGCTTTGATCTTGAATGAACGCTCCTTGACTTGGATGAATGACATAATTGAGTACCTTTTTCAACCTAGCAGCAATCAACTTTGAAATGGTTTTGTAAATAAATTAAATCACGATTTCAATTTATGTTCATTTAGGGAACTTATATTAGGCTTTTTAGGCACCAAACTTACATAAGTTTTATTGAGTTCCTTTAAGAGCTTACTTTTGGAGAAGAATACCATGATGGAATTGATCACCAGGTGTCCTATCACGTGCTAGTTTCAATTAAAAAAAGTTAATATCTGGCCTATTAGGACCTAGTGATTTGTCAGGTTTGAAGTTAAACAAAGCTTCCTTGATATTTGAAGTAGTGAAAGGTTTAAATAGTATCTTTTTGGTACTATAAGAGATAATCAAAGATCACATTCCTAAATACATATATATAAGGAGAGGTAAAGTTAGGTGAGCCAAAATTTCTCCTGAAATACCTTAAGAGCTATCCTCTTTAGGCCATGTTAATCATTGATGATCCTTCCCTTTTCGTTCATTAGGGAACATATTATGTTCCTATTTCTCCTACTTATAATTGAGTTGTGAAATAATCTAATGTTCTTATTTTCATCCCTTATCCTATTTACTTTTGCCTTTTGGATAAGTAATAAGTAGTGATTTTATAGAGCATGGGAGTAATTATTGAGTTCTTTAATTTCTCAATCCTTGATAGCCTTATTTTATGGATCAACTTAGAGCTTAAACTATTCCAATTCCATCTCTTTCCAACATAAATGATGGCTTCATTTATGTGAAGAATTTCCTCCTTGTGAAGCTTTTGGAACTCCATCTTTATTAACTGTAATTTCTTTATATAAATGATACGCCTTAATCTAGACCTTCAAACTTATCCTTATAGCATCGCTAAATCTCTCAAATTTGGCTCAAAAATTAAAGTATTTAAAACTAAAGTTTAGCTTCCCTAACTCTAAACTAGTTTCAACTTCAATGAGGTTATTGCTACAACATCAAAAAACATAAAATTGATCCTTTCTCTTAGAAAAACTAATGAGGTAGTAAGAGTGCACTAAGGCTTTATCTAGATTTTTCATTATGAGCCATTCATTTGACTTCTTACTAATCTAGTTACAAAAAATTCTATCAAATTTTAACTTACACAAGCCTATAGTGTTAAGGAAATTGAGGAGTTCTTTACTTCTTTGAATCCTTATAATTTACTTCCTTTAACTTCTTAAGATGAGATGATGTAATTAAATCACCTAAAAGCAACTAAGAGATTGATAGAAGTCTCATTAGAGATTAAGTCCTTTTAAAGAAGATGCCTTTGAAACTCAATATTGGCAGTGTAAACAAATGTGACAACTCATCTAACCTGAGACTATTTAAAGTATAATTCTATCTGAATGAATTGATCAATGACTACAGATTGATGCACACATACCATTTAGGCTTAAAACTAACAATGATTCTTCAATTATGATTCATCTAGTGATTTATGAGTAGCTTTCAGTGCTTTTGAAATATCCATATGCAATCTTAGACTTTGGTGTGCTTTATTTTAGTTTCCACTAGGCTAATTACTCAAATTTTTTTCCCTAACAAGTAACCAAGAATTACTTGCTTTTTATTAGGACCATTCATAGCCCTTACATTCTAGGCTATTGTCATTGAGTTATTGAAGGGATTACAGAAATCTATTTCCTCTTCATTTTTCATCTAGATTTATTTTTTGATTTGTCCATTACAATTTCTATAACCCCCTCTTTGCCTGGTGACTGCTTCTCAATTCTTAACTTCTCTTAAATTTGACTCTGGTATGATAAAAGATTACTCCTTAGTGCTTAAGACTTTAATATTATAACTTGATTAGTGGACTTCATCTGCATTCAAACTAACCTCAAATGCATTATTTGATGTTATAGGTATGTCCTAAAAAATGCATTTAAGGATTTGTGAACTAAGTTTCCATTTTTAGGAGTGGTTTTGTTCCCTTGCAACATTTTAGCCATAGATCTATTGTTTTGTAGCATTGGAGAGTAATATCAATATCATGAAGAGAATTTTTTTGAGTTTGAGAACCTGAAGTTTCCCCACCCTCATTCAACAGGGTGACATCAAAGCTAGAATTTAGAAGTTTGGTATTTCCATTTGATTCTATTTTTTTTTGAAAAGTTAAAAATGTATTAAAAATGAGGAAATACAAATAAGAGTTTAGAGAGTTAACAAATTAAGCATAGGGAGAGCAAGCTCCTTCTTATAGATAAAGTAAACCACACCTTGTAGGAACAATAATGAAACGACTCCATAGTATGGCCAAAACAAAATGACTAAGTAATGCTCCTTTAGGTAAAGTTGTTTTCCCTATTTGTATTCAGTTCCAGAAGCTACCAAATTAGGGTTCATAGCGAGATTCTCTCTAACTCTCACTACTGCTAAAATTTGTCGAGGTAAAGTTTATGTCTTGTGTTTGTTTCTTCCTCAATTTCTAGATCATTGGAGTCTCTGATTCAAGTTGATGATGATCCTTGTCACTTCTTCTTCAGTCTTGTTGCTAGTGTGTCGGTATCGATGTTGAGACAAAGAGTTCGATCTCCTTAGGTAAAGTTAGATTTGATCTTTTTCTTTTTTTAAGTATGTATCTTACATAAAGAGCAATTTCTGAATGTATGTCTTTTCCTCGATGGTTTTCCTTCCAGTATACCACCATAAGTTTCTGAGGGTAAGCATATGATGGAGTTCGCTTCTTCCAAAGTCTGTCTCAGTTGTGTCTAGTGATTAACAGTACGGTCTTCTTTCTTTCTTTACTTTGCCACAGAGATTTTTAATGGTTGATTCTCCATGATACAGTTAGATTAGGGAAAAGTGCTTCTGATCTAGTGGAGTAGAGGATTTTCTCTCTGCTTCCACTAATTAGAGATTTAAGAACCTCGTTCCTTGTGCATATTTTTTGCTGAAATCTCCAGTTGTTTCTCTCTTGCCATACCTCCTTAATAGAGGAGGCGAATGAGATAACATATATATACTCATTATATTTAGGAGTATGGGTAAGCGTCTGTCAATGGCTTTTGTGAAGGTTATACCTACTTTAGGAATAAAGTCTATTGCCTTAACTTACTCCTACATAGATTGTGAGAAGGGAAATTTGAAGAAGAGATGTTCCCTTGTCTCTGGCTCTCTATAACATAGAACACATTCTGCATTGATCGATATAAAGTGAAGTCAATCTACAGTACTTAATCTATTTAGTACCATTAGCCATAGTATGATAGAGTAACTAGGCATGAGAGATTTATGCCACACAATAGGAACCCAAGTCTATTTTGGACTGTTATGATTCTGCCACTTCTAAATTTGTAACGTTGAATGTGTTAGGGGGTATATTAAGACAATGGAAGTAGTCCTCTCTTTGTAGAATTGGTTGATAGTTGGGTGTCAGATATTGAAGCTCAGCTAGAATGTTCCATTGACTTCCTTGTAGGATAGATTGTACCTTTGCGTTGATAGAACATCATGCCATAGTTAAAGTTCCTGAGGATGCCCAATTAAGGAACCATAACCTGTCCAATTGTCAAACCAGAAATGAGCCTTCTCTACATTCCCTACCTTACAGGAGACTATTGGTTAAAGCATAGGTTTAAGCTTCAATAACTTGGTCAAGGGTCAAGAGAAGGATGGTTTAATAGAAATAGACCAGACGCTAGCTCCTTTTAGAATATATCTATTCATCCATTTGATCCAGATAGATTTTTTTAGGAGAATATTCCAGAGATTCTTGATTAGGGCTGCTTATTGAATGTTGCAATAGAAATCACTCCTAACCCTCCTTCTTCTTTCCTTTTACAGACATCTTCCTATTTCACCTTCGCATAGTGACTATTTGAATTTATGTTTCGCCATAGGAATCCTTTGAAGAGTTTCTCAATAGATTTAACAACCCTTTTAGCTAGTGAAATATTAGAGGACCAATATATGTGTAGGGAATTCAGTACATCATTGATTAGTTGTAACTTTCCCATAAAAGAAAGCACAGACAAGATGTCATTACTCTTACAAATTAACCCTACACGAATTACAAGTAGTATATAGGAGTAGGGATCATTCCCTCAAAGGTATGAAAATAGAATGGTAACTATCGTCAAACTTGTCATCTAAATTTCAGTCAATAAAAGCAGACACAAAAATAGAAACGAAACAAAAATCTAAAATCTAAAATTCAATCTAACTTAACTAATTCAGTATCGAATGCAAGCTACTACTAAACCAGAAAACAGAAACAGCTAATGGAAAAATAGAAATCAAAAGATAATCTGACGCAACAGAATCATATTTGAAGCAAGCAAGACCTAACGAAATCAATGAAACTAAACTCAAACCAATGCACTAAAATAAGTAAATGGGGGGGTTTAATCTCAGAAATTTAGAATTTAAAGAACACAAAACTTAAACAAATGCTAAAACACGGTTTAGAAAAAAATCAAATTTGAAAGGTTAGGATAAAAACAGAATTACAGAAACTTCAATTGCAAAGGAATTCGCCAACGAAACCAATTAATTCATTCATCAGACTCTAGGAATTATTTGTGTACTGTGTGTGCAGAATCAAGGATCACCAACTTACTAATTTTATGCTTCTTAATCACAAAGCAAAAAAATCTTCGCAAACAATCATAGGCATAACTATTAATCCACCTATGTCGCGTATGAGCATTACGATAATTGGTTTAATGATTTTGCCTTGAAAACATCGACAATTAAGACAAAGTTCAAATTCTCTCAGGATAGCTTTGACAACTACTATCAACAACCTAGCTATAAATCAATTAATCTAGCAATTACTACCATCAATTAATTGAATAGCATACAAAAATCCCTTATAAACCTTAATTCCATATTTTAAGATTTACGAGCTCAATTTAGCCATTAAAGGACTAGAATTGTCAGGCCCCGTTTCTGGAGTTTGACTTTCATGCTTGCTTATAATCATAATCTTAATACTTGAGCTTATTACCAACAGATAACACCTTAATCATTATCGGTTCATCTTCTCAGATCAGCTCTTCGAATAGTCGACTAATCTATTTCAACCTGAATACCTCAAGGAATAGCGTTGGTGAGTCCCCAATTTTACACATATACCTGCTTCGGGACTATTGGCATAACCTTTACTATAGGCATCCAATTTAGGGTTTCTTTAGATAGTTCGAAAGAGGACTTCATGAGCTACAACTTTCATGAAGACCTCGAAGGCCAATTGTAACTTCTGGATGGTCAAAAATAGGACAGAAGATAAACCATGAGTAGTAACCCAGACGATATTTGTGAACAGTAACACATACGAAGTCTTGTGAACAGTAACATAGACAAAGTTTGTAAACAGTAACACAGAAGAAGTCTTATGAACAGTAACACAGACGAAGTCTGTAAACAGTAACACAGACGATACTCTTCAACTTATAAAACTTCTTAACTCCTTATAATCCTTGACCTATGATCTATCCTCTGTATTTTATCCTCTATAGTTGACTTTTATCTTCTGTGTTGACAACTTATCGTCTTTGGTCTATCTTCTGTGTTATATCCTTTGTAGTCGACTTTTATCTTTTGTGTTGACCACTTATCCTCTGTGGTCTATCCTCTGTGTGATGACGTGTCCTTTGTGTTCTGACATCATCACAGACGATACTTCTACTCTTTATCTATCGTTTCCTCTGTGTTCTAACGTCAGCATAGAGGATACTTCTACTCTTTATACATCCTTCCCTCTGTGTTCTGATGTCAGCAAAGAGGATACTTCTACTCTTTACTCATCCTTCCCTCTGTATTCTGACGTTAGCACAGAGGATGCTTCTACTCTTTATTCCTCCTTGCCTCTGTGTTCTGACATCAGCACAGAGGATACTTCTACTCTTTATTCCTCCTTGCCTCTGTGTTCTGACGTCAGTACAGAGGATACTTCTACTCTTTATTCCTCCTTTCCTATGTGTTCTGACATCAACACAGAGGATACTTCTACTTTTTATTCCTCTTTGCCTCTGTGTTTTGACGTCAGCACAGATGATACTCTTCCTTTATATTTTTCCTTCCCTCTGTGTTGTGATGTCATCACAGACGATTTCTTTTGTCTGTGTTTTTCACATGCAATCCTCCTAACTCTGACGTGCTATTCTAAGACTAACAGCAATTAACAAATTCATCAAACAGAACATGGACATATACATTTCATTATCCAAATCTTTAAAATAATAGAATCATACCAAAGGATTCAATCTCATTATATCCATTTTAAAAATACAGTCAGAGTTTTTACAAATCAGATTACACATCAACTTAAACCAAATTACAAAAGATGCTCCATGCTGATATGCCAAATGAGCTATTATAGAACTGACTTAGTCCAAATGTCTTTAACTAATATGGAGTATTTGATGCCTTGAAGGGATCACTATCGTCTTAGTTTGCACCTGAGGAGGGAAGAAAAGGGGGTTGAGTTACACATCTCAGTGGCTAATATACTTATAGCCACCAGTAATCAGCACAAACTCAAGCACATATATCTGTGTAAAGATACTAAGCAATTCAGTTATTTTTCAAGTAAACAGAATTATGCAGAACACACAATCATCCAAGTGCATCAAAGTTGAAAATTTACAGATGCAATGCACAAACAAATGGCTCGAGGGCTCCATAGACAAAATGGAGAAACTGAAGTTTACCCCATGAACAGAATGAGACCTTTTTCGGAGCTCATATGCTACAAGTAGGCAGCCGGGAGAAGTCTGTTGTCAACGTGCGCGTGACGAACATAATGCTTCCACTCTCACCCAAACAAAGCACATATTCATTTACTCATATGTTCAGATTTTTACGCTTGTTTGTCTTTTCATTCAAACAAAATGCCATGACATATTTCAATGGCACAACAGAATCAAAGTTCATAAATCATATGCATTTTCAATAATCACATATTTCAGCAAATTGTACATACATGCACACATATATAGGCAAGCATCTGCCCAATCACACAATAACTATAAATACATTACCCACCAAATTGTTTGACAATTGAAAGATTCACTGTTGTCTTTCCTCTTCACCTTGGGTCGGATTTGTTTGGTTTCCTACAACAAACTAAGTCCTCATTTAATAGGACTCACATTTGAGAACCTATAGAACCAAAAGCACTAAACTTATACTAGAATGCTTAAACATATACATTTCCTAAGCTCTTTGAACCAAAAGCTCTTCAAAACTCCAATAGATCTAGAAATCAACTTACCTTGGGTCTTCACCAATTAATGAGATCCTTGGCTCTAAAGAGAGCTCTTCCCTTCCTCTTTCTTTTTCTCTTAGTAAGTAACCTCAAAATTACTATTCAAGACTAAGAAAAATCAAACCCTAGTTTAGCTTTCTTTCTTTCCTCTCAACCACCAAAACTCTCTCCTTTCTCT